>JBAMJR010000080.1:447500-577500 GCA_038501785.1 Myoxocephalus aenaeus
CCCTAATATACATACATACATATATATATATATACTTGTTGTTACCGACATCTGCTGAACATTATATATATATATATATATATATATATATACACATGTGCAGCCTGTTTAAGGGTTACGGTTTCACGGTGAACTCAAGTTACAACCACAGCACAATTTACATACATATATATAACATATATATAAATTGTGCTGTGTAAATTGTGCTGTGTAAATTGTGCTGTGTAAATTGTGCTGTGACTGTAACCCCTGGTGCTGTGACTGTAACCCCGGTGCTGTGATTGTGTCCCAGGGATCATTGATCGAGCGGGCGGCTCGATGGAGGAGGCGATGGGGCAGCTGAGGAGCTCGGGGTCTCTGGAGTTTTCTTTGAGCGACGCCTTCTACTTCTACCACAAAGGTCTGGAGAGCATCGTGGACGACCAGGTGACCCAGCGCTTCTCCTCCGAGGAGCTGAACTCCTGGAACCTCCTCACCAGAACCAACCAGAACTTCCGCTACATCAGCCTCCGCCTCACCGTCATCTGGGGGGTCGGCGTCTTCGTACGCTACTGCGTCCTCTTCCCCCTCAGGTCAGACCACAGGGTAAAATAGGAAGTAGAGGAGGAAGTAAAATAGGAAGTAGAGTGGGAAGTAGAGGAAGAAGACTTAAAGAACAGGGCCGTAGTTCAGAACTGGATTCTGTGTCCACGTTAATCACATTAAATGGATCCAGGTCTCAACAAAGAGTCGTTGACATGTTCTCAGTTTGCGGCTCCTGAATCTTTTTATTGGTTATTGATCAACCGGAGGACCCGTAACGTCAGCTGGTCTCTTCCTTCAGGATCACGCTGGCCAGCATCGGCCTGTCGTGGCTCGTGATCGGAACCAGTCTGGTTGGACTTCTGCCTGAGAGCAGGTACGGCAACACGGCAACCAGACAGAGCAACACAGCAACCAGACAGAGCAACACGGCGTCCAGATAGAGCAACACGGCGTCCAGATAGAGCAACACGGCAACCAGATAGAGCAACACGGCAAAACACCAACCAGATAAAGCAACACGGCTACCAGATAGAGTAACCAGATAGAGCAACCAGACAACGCAACACGGCAACCAGATAGAGCAACACATTAACTAGACAGAGCAACACGGCTTCCAGACAGAGCAACACGGCTTCCAGACAGAGCAACACGGCATCCAGATAGAGCAACACGGCAACCAGATAGAGCAACACGGCAACCAGATAGAGCAACACGGCAACCAGATAGAGCAACACGGCAGCCAGATAGAGCAACACGGCAGCCAGATAGAGCAACACGGCAGCCAGATAGAGCAACACAGCAAAACACCAACCAGATAAAGCAACACGGCAAAACACCAACCAGATAAAGCAACACGGCTACCAGACAGAGCAACACGGCAACCAGATAGAGCAACACGGCAACCAGATAGAGCAACACGGCAACCAGATAGAGCAACACGGCAACCAGATAGAGCAACACGGCATCCAGATAGAGCAACACGGCAGCCAGATAGAGCAACACGGCAACCAGATAGAGCAACACAGCAAAACACCAACCAGATAAAGCAACACGGCAAAACACCAACCAGATAAAGCAACACGGCTACCAGACAGAGCAACACGGCAACCAGATAGAGCAACACGGCAACCAGATAGAGCAACACGGCATCCAGATAGAGCAACACGGCATCCAGATAGAGCAACACGGCAGCCAGATAGAGCAACACGGCTGCCAGACAGAGCAACACCGCAACCAGATAGAGCAACACGGCAGCCAGATAGAGCAACACGGCAAAACAGCAACCAGATAAAGCAACATGGCTACCAGACAGAGCAACACCGCAACCAGATAGAGCAACACGGCAACCAGATAGAGCAACACGGCAGCCAGATAGAGCAACACGGCAAAACAGCAACCAGATAAAGCAACACGGCTACCAGACAGAGCAACACGGCAACCAGATAGAGCAACACGGCATCCAGATAGAGCAACACGGCATCCAGATAGAGCAACACGGCAGCCAGATAGAGCAACACGGCAGCCAGATAGAGCAACACGGCAAAACACCAACCAGATAAAGCAACACGGCAGCCAGATAGAGCAACACGGCAACCAGATAGAGCAACACGGCAACCAGATAGAGCAACACGGCAACCAGATAGAGCAACACGGCATCCAGATAGAGCAACACGGCAGCCAGATAGAGCAACACGGCAGCCAGACAGAGCAACACCGCAACCAGACAGAGCAACACCGCAACCAGACAGAGCAACACCGCAACCAGATAGAGCAACACGGCAACCAGATAGAGCAACACGGCAACCAGATAGAGCAACACGGCAACCAGATAGAGCAACACGGCAAAACAGCAACCAGATAAAGCAACACGGCTACCAGACAGAGCAACACGGCAACCAGATAGAGCAACACGGCAGCCAGATAGAGCAACACGGCAGCCAGATAGAGCAAAACACCAACCAGACAGAGCAACACCGCAACCAGATAGAGCAACACGGCAACCAGATAAAGCAACACGGCAACACATCAACCAGATAAAGCAACACGGCAACACATCAACCAGATAAAGCAACACGGCAACACATCAACCAGATAAAGCAACACGGCAACACAGTAACCAGACAGTGCAACACGGCATCCAGATAGAGCAACATAGCAACCAGATAGAGCAACACTGTACTAGCTTTACGACCCAATGTTCAGTTCTGTCTCTGTAATATTCCAACACATAATAAATAATAATCTATTGAACTAATAATACCAATAATCAATCAATAAATAATATTTTCAGTGTGAAGACTTGGCTCAGTGAGCTCGTCCATCTGAGCTGCTACAGGATCTGTGCCAGAGGCCTTTCAGCCACCGTCCTCTACCACAGCCGGTCAGTCACGTTATTGATCACTGATCAGGTTTCTACCACAGCCGGTCAGTCACGTTATTGATCACTGATCAGGTTTCTACCACAGCCGGTCAGTCACGTTATTGATCACTGATCAGGTTCTACCACAGCACGTCAGTCACGTTATTGATCACTGATCAGGTTCTACCACAGCCGGTCAGTCACGTTATTGATCACTGATCAGGTTTCTACCACAGCACTACAACATCCTCATTTTGTTCCTGCAGAGAAAACAAACCTCAGAAGGGAGGAATATGTGTCGCCAATCACACCACGCCCATCGACGTGGTGATCCTGGCCAACGACGGCTGCTACGCCATGGTGAGCGTCATGGCGTGTCTTGCATCACGCGTGTGCATGCGGTGACGTCACTGCTCTGCTCGCTGTCCTGTCCTCAGGTGGGTCAGATCCACGGAGGGCTGATGGGGGTCCTCCAGAGGTCCATGGTGAGGTCGTGTCCACACGTCTGGTTCGAGAGGTCGGAGATGAAGGACCGCCACACGGTGACCAGCAGGTGAAGATTCACTGCAGCGGATGAAAGATTCATCTTTATTTAACATTATTATTAAATAAGTGATGATCGTGGTGAAAACAAACCTGTTGGTTTTCTTTCTTCATATGAAGGTAATGAGACGAGTCAGCGGCTTCAGTGCTGAATTCAGTTCTTTACGGATTTAAACACGGAACTTTACGAGCTTAAATCAAAAAGGTTCAAATCTTTATATAATATAATATTTCATAATTTTTTATATAATCCAATCTCTTCGATCTCTCTCAACAGTTATGAAGAGCATCAACTAGTTTCTCATAAAAAGTTGACAGCAAGTTTCGTCTTTCACTGTATTTCATATTTTTCTTTTTTAACAGCTAACCAAAATAATTGTATCCACTCAGATGTTACATTGTCTGTTTCTCATATTAAATGACTTAATCATATATACTATATATACTTATAATAATATAGATATGATCATAAACAACTTTACAAAGTGCTTTTCATGGTTGAATCACGATTACAACCTTTCAGAAGTTAATGAAGTAACATTTTAATGAATAAAATACCCAACAATCACATAAGAACAAACAATAATAATTATAATAATAAGCTTAATATCAGTAAAAAGAAACGTACAGTCAAGCTGTATGCAAGTTGCTGTTCAGGTTCTGATGTGTTTCTAATATAAAGTCATAAGTGTCATCTAGAAATTGTCCTATAATCTAAAAATTGTCCAAACGTTGGAACGAACTGGGAACTAACTGGGAACTAAGAGGGAACTGATTTGGACTGGTGGAGGACCAGAAGCGAGCTGCTCTTTAGTAAATCTCTCCTCCGTCTGCAGGTTGAGAGCTCACGTTGCAGCTAAGACCAAACTTCCCATCCTGATATTTCCTGAAGGTCAGAGTGTGCTGAAGGTCGTGATGATGATGACGATGATGATGATGATGATGATGATGATGATGATGATGGTTTTATAACTTCTGGGTGTAACAGGAACCTGCGTCAACAACACGTCAGTGATGATGTTTAAGAAGGGAAGCTTTGAAATCGGAGGCACGATCTACCCGGTCACCATCAAGGTGAGACCCGGTCTCTAGAGAACACAGAACCAGAACAGAGCTCCTGGAGAGGAGGAGCGGGTTCTACACTTCAGCAGACCTGTTCATGTGTGATAGTTCAAGCTCACCTGTTCACGAGAACCTCACCTGTTCACGAGAACCTCACCTGTTCACGAGAACCTCACCTGTTCACGAGAAACTCACCTGTTCACGAGAACCTCACCTATTCACGAGAAACTCACCTGTTCACGAGAAACTCACCTGTTCACGAGAAACTCACCTGTTCACGAGAACCTCACCTATTCACTCGGTTCACAAGAAACTCACCTGTTCACCCAGAATCCACCTGTTTACTAGAACCTCACCTGTTCACGAGAACCTCACCTGTTCACTAGAACCTCACCTGTTCACGAGAACCTCACCTATTCACTCGGTTCACAAGAAACTCACCTGTTCACCCAGAATCCACCTGTTTACTAGAACCTCACCTGTTCACGAGAACCTCAACTATTCACGAGAACCTCACCTGTTTACTAGAACCTCACCTGTTCACTAGAACCTCAACTATTCACGAGAAACTCACCTGTTCACTAGAACCGACCTGTTCACTAGAACATCACCTGTTCACAAGAATTGACTTGTTCTCTAGAATATCACCTGTTTATTAGAACCTCACCTGTTCACCCAGAATCCACCTGTTCACCCAGAATCCACCTGTTCACGAGAACCTCACCTGTTCACGAGAACCTCACCTGTTCACGAGAACCTCACCTGTTCACTAGAACCTCACCTGTTCACTAGAACCTCACCTGTTTACTAGAACCTCAACTATTCACGAGAAACTCACCTGTTCACTAGAACCGACCTGTTTATTAGAACCTCACCTGTTCACTCGGTTCCCTAGAACCTCACCTGTTCCCTAGAACCCACCAGGTGAGAGCTTTCCTCTCTGTGTTTCAGTATGACGCTCGCTTCGGAGACGCCTTCTGGAACAGCAGTAAATACAACATGGTGAGCTACCTGCTGAGGATGATGACCAGCTGGGCCATCGTGGTCAACGTGTGGTACCTCCCTCCCATGAGCAGACAGGTACGCTGCACCTGCTACAATAATGTGTGTATACTGTGTGTATAATGTGTATACTGTGTGTATAATGTGTATACTGTGTGTATAATGTGTATACTGTGTGTATAATGTATGTATAATGTGTATAATGTATGTATAATGTATATACTGTGTGTATAATGTATGTATAATGTATATACTGTGTGTATAATGTGTATACTGTGTGTATAATGTGTATACTGTGTGTATAATGTGTATACTGTGTGTTGGGTTCAGGACGGTGAGGATGCAGCTCAGTTTGCCAACAGAGTGAAATCCGCCATCGCTCATCAGGGAGGACTGCTGGACCTGGCCTGGTAAGTACTAAATACTACTTCATTGTACTAGGTTACACCTGTTGTGTACTTGTGTTTTCAGCAGTACTGCAGCGTGTACTACAGTAAACTGTGTTTCAGGGACGCAGGACTGAAAAGAGAGAAGGTGAAGGAGTCGTTTAAAGAAGAGCAGCAGAAGAAATACAGCAGCATCATCGCTGGACCGCACTGAGCATCTTCATCATCCTCTTCATCGTGTGTGTGTGTGTGTGTGTGTGTGTGTGTGTCTCTCTCTCTGTGTGTAATGGTGTGTGTGTCTCTCTGTGTGTAATAGTGTGTGTGTGTGTCTCTCTCTGTGTGTGTCTGTGTGTCTGTGTGTGTGTGTGTGTGTGTGTGTGTGTGTCTCTCTCTGTGTTATGGTGTGTGTGTGTGTGTGTGTGTAATAGTGTGTGTGTGTGTCTCTCTGTGTGTAATGGTGTGTGTCCACCAGCAGGAGGTGCTGTATAACAACACAAGAACTCTTTCAGACGTTTTTACTCAGAACTAATGACATCAACTTTATTGGTATAATAATATATACTGTATATGTATAATAATAATAATAATAATAATAATAATAATAATAATAATTATTATTATTATCTTTATCAGTGAGGTCTCAGACGTTTTTTCTGTTGGATCCCTGAACATAAATGTTATTGATGGGAAAATATTTTTCTTGTAATTTCTTTCTCATTCGTGTTTCTGCTGTTTTGGTTTTATTGAGCCGTTGAATAAAATCGTATACATCAAACTTATATTTATATTTGTTTATGTTTAGAAAAACTGTATAATCATTATTCATGAATTGATGTTTAACACAAACATCAATTCATGAATAATGATTATAAAGAAGAATACTTATAATATGAGAGGAGAAAAATAGTAATAAATAAATAAATAAATGTAATAAAACCTCGTCCAAGTTGATTTAAAGCCGTGGTTCCCAACGTGAGGGTCGAGACCCGTCAGAGGGCCGCAGGACGATTCATGTGAAGCATGAAAATATTACTCTGATAATACGATAAACTATCCAAAACAATCACACACATACCCCCCCCCCCCCCACACACACACACACACACACAGACACACACACACACACATACAGTCACACACACACACACACACACACACACAGACACACACATACAGTCACACACACACACACACACACACACACACACACACACACACACACACACACACACACACACACACACACACACACTCAGACACACACACGATATAATAATAACTTTCTTTATATTTAAAATATCACTTTTAGTCAAATCATCATTTCTTCTGTTTCTCTTATCAACGTTTATTTTATTTTGCTGAATCATGTTTTATTTATATTTATTTTTCAGTTTTTATTCAACAAAAACATTGTAATCTCTCGTCCGTTTGATGAATATGTTTTATTATCTGTTAGAAACTCGTCTAGTCAGCTGTTTGCTCAGATTATATATTATATAGATATATATATATAGATTATATATATAGATATATATATATTATATCTATCTATAGAATATATATATATATATATATATATATATATATATATATCAATAATCTGGGGACATTTATACACATAAATAACAATAAATACTACAAACAATGAAATGTTGAAACATTTAGTTAATTAATGGAAGACATATGTGAGAGCTGCAACTTTTAGTCCTGTGATTATTGATTTATGTTTTCATAATAATAAACAAATAAACGTTCTCTTCCTCTGGTGTAACAGAGGAGGAGGAGGAGGAGAGGAGGAGGAAGATGAAGAGGACGAGCAGGAGGAGGAGGACGATGAAGAGGTGAGTAGGAGGAAGATGCAGAGGAGGAGCATGAGGAGGAGGAGGACGATGAAGAGGAAGAGGAGGAGCAGTGAGTGTGAATTCTCCTCAGTTTTTCGCTCCCGAGCTGAACAGAAATGTTTGTTCTCCACTAACAAGATTATGAATTATTAAACGGATCAGAAGCCGGAACACGATTGTTGAGGCGAGCACATGGGATGTGTGTGTGTGTGTGTGTGTGTGTGTGTGTGTGTGTGTGTGTGTGTGTGTGTGTGTGTGTGCACATCTTTATATCCAATTTAATGGGATCCAGATAGATTTCAGAGGGACATCATAAAAGACAGACTCCGCCCCCCCCCTCAGGCCCCGCCCCCTCCTGACCCCTCAGGTGATCCATAAGTGGAATGCAGCTCCTCAGTAAATATGAATATGGTCTCCATTAGCTTTAAAACCTCGTGCTGCTGTGATCAATGAGACGAGGGATCAATACTACTGATGGGCAGTTGGGTCTCTGATATCATCTTCATCTTCATCAGCTGGATTCTCACATGATCACGTGATCACATGTGGCTGTCAACCAGCTAGCTGCTACGTTAGCATGGGTTCTGAAGCCTTACGGATGAAACATGACTCCTTTCTTCTCCTGGCTTCAGCACGTTTGATTGACAGGTGCTTGATCCAATCAGCTGCTGCGTATCATTTAGAGAGATTCTGATTTCATCGTTTTATCACAAACGTGTGTAAACGTAATCATCTATAATCTAAAATGATCAGCAATAATCTGGTGCTTTCATTTCCATTACTGAAAAACAAATACAAAAATGATAAATATATATATATGTGTGTGTGTGTGTGTGTGTGTGTGTGTGTGTGTGTGTGTGTGTGTGTGCAGTAGAACATACGTGCTGATGGGAGCGTCACATCTGTCCAACAGGTCTGATGAAGCTGACCTCAGTTTTCTGTGTTTTTGTGTGTGTGTGTGTGTGTGTGTGTGTGTGTGTGTGTGTGTGTGTGTGTGTGTGTGTGTGACTAAACTAAACACTTTTAATTGGTCACGATTGATTTTTTGTTGTTGCTTTGATTGAGTCTGAAGTTGTTGACCTCCTCCTGTGTGTTAGGAGAGGAGGAGGAGGAGGAGGAGGAGGAGGAGGAGGAGGAGGAGGAGGAGGAGGAGCACGAGCAACGTCCTACATGAAGGAGTGGGATTGCTCCTGTTGCTCCTTGTGTTCCTGCTGCTCCTCGTGCTTCTGCTGCTCCTCGTACTCCTGCTGCACCTTGTGCTCCTGTTGCTCCTCGTGCTCCTGCTGCACCTTGTGCTCCTGTTGCTCCTCGTGCTCCTGTTGCTCCTCAAGCTTCTGCTGCTCCTCGTACTCCTGCTGCTCCTGCTGCTTCTGCTGCTCCTCGTACTCCTGCTGCTCCTCGTGCTCCTGCTGCTCCTTGTGCTCCTGTTGCTCCTCGTGCTCCTGTTGCTCCTCGTGCTCCTGTTGCTCCTCGTACTCCTGCTGCTCCTCGTGCTCCTGCTGCTCCTGTTGCTCCTCGTGCTCCTGTTGCTCCTCGTACTCCTGCTGCTCCTCGTGCTCCTGCTGCTCCTCAAGCTTCTGCTGCTCCTCGTACTCCTGCTGCTCCTGTTGCTTCTGCTGCTCCTCGTGCTCCTGCTGCTCCTGCTGCTCCTCGTGCTCCTGCTGCTCCACTTTGTGAGAGCGGCCGTATGAAGGCAGAAGGAGAACCAAGATGAACCTCCAGCAGGAGCAGCGAGCACCTCCTCACTGTCACGCTCAGTGGGCAACGCAGCCGGCAATGCAGCCGGCAACGCAGCCAGCAACCCCCGATGCAACTTCATCAAAGCAACAATCAAATAAATGCCCGGTTCATTAATATGAAATTATCTCCGCATGAAGATGAATTGCGTTGCGATGGATGATGGATGAGCGTTACTCATCCGCTCTCCGCTGATGATGAACAAAACACGCTCGGCTTTAAACAGCCACACAGATGCATTGTGGGCCGTCAGTCGGCTGCTGCTGTTCTTCATCTTCACGTATTGTCATCAAAACACACTCAAGAAAAGCGCTCATGTGCAGAATTATATATTTATAATTATTGATGCATTAACGTGTTCATCACTTTAAAGGTGGAGCTCATTTAAATGACTCTATATCTATAATAAATCATAATTCATTAGTTGATGAAAAATCTGAATCTGTAAAGTAACTAAAGCTGTCAGATGAATAAAAGTACAATATGTAGAAGTACAAAATATAATTATTATCTTATTGTTTATATTATTCACTAATTACTTTACAGAATAAGATTTAATGAACATATGATCGTCTAATAAAATATGAAGCTCTGCTGTAAATTAAACATCATGTAAAGTAGTTCAATGTATCAGTGATAATAATTCAATAATAATAACTAGAATTGGAAACCTTCAGTACATTTTATAATATGTTTATTTAAGTAAACACATCATTAAATACACTGGTAAAATATGTCCACGTTCTAGTCTGTGTTCTTGTGTTAAAGTCTAAAACATCTTCTTTATGTCTCTCTTTATGTCGAACATTAATATAACGTCATTAAAAAATTATTAAAATATGTGTGATGACTCATCTTCATCTCGGGAACATTAATGATTCCAATCAAATGTGATCGGGATCGTAGCTAATAAACGGATCATAATTATAATAATATCATCATGACAGTAAACGGTGAGCAGAAAAACATGTTGGCATCAAATGTTTCTGTACTCAAAATATTTTTCTATTAGTTTCCTGAATATGCTTCAAATCGTTTCACGTCACAGAAACACACACTAACACGTGTTAACGTTGTGGAACAGTTGGTTAGGCCTCGGGACCTGCAGGTCAAATATTGACGGAACACATAACAACCACAACAATGTTACATCATAACAACGTAACAACCACAACAATGTAACAACCATAATGATATAACAACCATAACAATGTAACAATATAACAACCATATCAATATAACAACCATAACAATGTAACAATATAACAACCATAACAATGTAACAATCACAACAATGTTACAACCACAACAATGTAACAACATAACAATGTAACAATATAACAACCATAACAATTTAACAACCATAGCAATGTAACAACCACAACAATATAACAACCATAACAATGTAACAACCACAACAATGTAACAATATAACAACCATAACAATGTAAAAACCATAACAATATAACAACAACAATGTATATAACACTATAACAACCACAACAATGTAACAACCATAACAATATAAAAACACAACAATGTTACATCACAACAATGTAACAACCACATCAATGTAACAATACAACAACCATAACAATGTAACAACTATAACAACCACAACAATGTAACAATGTAACAACCATAACGATATAACAATGTTACATCATAACAATGTACCAACCACATCAATGTAACAATATAACAACCATAACAATGTAACAACAACAATGTAACAACCATAACAATGTAACAACCACAACAATGTAACAACCATAACAATGTAACAACCACAACAATGTAACAATATAACAACCATCACAATGTAAAAACCATAACAATATAACAACAACAACAATGTATATAACACTAACAACCACAACAATGTAACAACCATAACAATATAAAAAACACAACAATGTTACATCACAACAATGTAACAATATAACAACCATAACAATGTAACAACAACAATGTATATAACACTATAACAACCACAACAATGTAACAACCATAACAATATAAAAAACACAACAATGTTACATCACAACAATGTAACAACCACATCAATGTAACAATACAACAAAATAACAATGTAACAACAATGTAAACACTATAACAACCACAACAATGTTACAATATAACAATGTTACAATGTAATAGCCATAACAACGTAACAATGTTACAATGTAATAACCATAAGATTGTAACAATGTAACAACTACACATGTGTAAAAAAGTCAACGTTCAACATATTTGTGGTTTTCAGAAACAGACAACGACATCATATTCATGTTCCGTGTCGTGGTGTTGGTGGGAGGAGCCAAAGGAGACACTGAGTGGACAGCTGTCAGTCAGACTCCGTGTGAGTTTCCATGTTTCCAACATCTGGACAGAATGAAGCATCAGATTGAAGTTCAGATCCGATAAAGACGAGTGAGGTCCTAGTCTCCGGGTTTCCTTGGTCTCCTTCATCTTTCTCTTTAAGAGACTTTATTGTCTCGGCTGTTTCCTCCAGAGACACATCACTTTAATCATTTTCCGTAATAAGCAGCAGAAACAGCGATGAGGATTGATTGCCAGAATATTTTTGAAAAAGCACAACAAGCGCCAGGCAGCAAAGTTACAGCCGATCAAACTCGTATTAAGAAAGCGTCAGGCGGCGCGACCGACGACAGCCTCATCGAGATGATGTCGCCATCTGTGAGATCACAAGCTATGAAGGAACGCATTCATATGCAACACATCATATCTTATAATGCACGAGATCAGATGGCCGCTAATCTGCTTCATGCTGGAGAAATGGAATTATTAAATTTCAGTTCAGATCCAGAAATATGACATATACAAATTTGCATTAGCATAAATTAATTTAACGTTCACAACCTGAAGAGAAGAGCAGCAGAATATATTAATTATTGACATAGATTTTTCTTATAAAGAAGAGCTGATATTGTGTTAAAAGATGCAATATAAAAATAATAAAATAATACAATTATATGTCGATTTATGTTATCGGACCGAATGGATCCACTTTATGTTTTTAAGCTAAGCTAACACACAAACTAACCACCAATATATAAATACTGTATGTAAGTAAATATAAATAAATACACTACAATATAAAAGCAAAATAAAAGAAAGTACACAGATGGAGAACAGAAACACAAAAGTGAAAATACAAGTTTTAACAGCCTTTCCGTTTCAAATAATTCAGATATTTATATTTATGGATATCATATTACCGTCACACTCTGGACCAATCACTGCCCTGGACACGCGAGGACACGCCACCTCATTAACATAACGTTAGAAAAAAAGAGAATGTCGCTCGTGAAATATAAAGATGATTAAACTAGAAGAAAGTGAAATAAATGAAGAGAATAGAAAAACAAAAACAAAAGATGAAAGCAGTTTGGTGTTCGAAGGTAAATGTAAAGGTGACGTCATGTATTATTGAATATGAAAGCATCGTCTGTTGCAGGCTCGTGTTGGCAGCGCGTGCTCCGCGGCTCCAGCGGAGCGGAACCGCTTCCTGCGGCTCCAATTTCATTCTGAGCAGAAATAAATAAATAAATAAATAAGTAAAGCAGCCGAGCGGCTCAGCGGAGCAACTTCTCTGTGAAATGAATACTTTTTTAATTTCTGAGCCGCGGTGGCCCCGGGCCCGCTGATGGATGACGTTTTAATGCTGCTGAATGTTATTTTTCCCGAACAGGGAAAACTATGAATGTGTACTTCATCGGCGATGAAGAGGCGCGTGCCCGCCGCCGCCGCGCGGCGCCGCCTGAGCGCTCGCGCCGCAGCAGATGTTGCTGCAGAATCCAATTCCTCGATAAGATTTGCAGAAGATTAATTGTCTGCAGCTGTTTGACGGCCCGCTGGTCTAATACATTTATGATGCGTTTAAACGCCGCCGAGGCCGCGGGAGAAAGGAGCTTTCTTCCCGCATCTGGATTCATGTCTGATGGTCATTAGCGCGCGGCTCCTTTATGTCTCCGCGCGCATGTTCCCATCTCTCCTTTGGAGCGACTGAGTTATTCAGATTTGTGCAAATGAGTTGTTTTCATTTTCCTCCCCTGGAAGTGGAAATTGGAAGCGACCCCGCGTGACCCGCCTCTATTACTGCGCTGATCATTGTGAGCGCGGCTTTGTTAACCGGCGGGCCGCGACCCCACGGCGGGACGCGGCGGGGAGAATCGGCGTGTTACGACCCGCACGCCGCGCTTTCATAAAGACATTTAAATATCCTGCGGGGAACAAAAGCAATCATGTCGGGCGCGCGGCCGGGGGTCAGGAGTCAGGGTCAGAGGTCAGGGGCCGCGCGGGCCCGGCTCCCAGGGACTCCTTAAGAACCGTGTTTACCGACACGGAGGACACGGAGGACCGAGGAGCCATTTAACCCCGGGCAGCTCCTCCTCTTCCTCCTCCTCTTCCTCCTCCTCCTCCTCCTCCTCCTCCTCCTCTTCCTCCTTCACTTCCCCTTCCTCCTCCTCCTCCTCCTCCTCCTCCTCCTCCTCCTCCTCCTCCTCCTCCTCCTCCTCCTCTTCCTCTTCTTCTTCCTCCTCCTCCTCTCCCTCCTCCTCCTCCTCCTCCTCCTCCTCCTCTTCTTCTTCTTCCTCCTCCTCCTCCTCCTCCTCCTCCTCCTCCTCTTCTTCCTCCTCCTATAAAATAAAGTACATAACAGTAAAATACTGAAACATGTCCATACATAAATCATTTCACACTTTATGTATCGACATGTTTCAGAAACACATTATTATTGTGATATGAATGTGTTTATATTATTATATTAATGTATTATTATAAAAATGTGTTTATATTATTATATTAATGTATTATTATACAAATGTTTATATTATTATATGAATGTGTTTACATTGTTATAGTATGTGTTTATATTGATGTGTTTATATTGTTATATGAATGTGTGTATATTGTTATATTAATGTGTTTATATTATTATACTAATGTGTTTATATTGTTATATTGATGTGTTTATATTGTTATATTAATGTGTTTATATTGTTATATGAATGTGTGTATATTGTTATATTAATGTGTTTATATTGTTATATTAATGTGTTTTATAGACCAAAGAGATCGAGGCCAGACAGTCAGAAGTGGACATGTGGAGATCATCAATATCCTGATCACTCACACACACACACACACACACACACACACACACACACACACCACACACACACAGGGCCATAAATAAGCGCCTCCTCTCGCTCCTCGACAGCGAACATGACATAACACGCTGTAATAAAACAAAAGCGTCACTTCATGAATTTGCATGATTTATTTGGAGGCCGAGGGATGAATTGAGCGTCTGAACGTGAACATGAAGCTGATGAAGCTGATGAAGCTGATGATGATGATGATGATGATGATGATTACTTAATTACTAATTGGTTTCCTCTCCGCTCATTAACACCTCCTTAATGAAGTCAGCGCTCCTCCTGGATCCTCTTTATGAAAAGCTTTAAGCCTCGTTCAGTCCACTCACACATCATTCCTCCTCCTCCTCCTCTTCCTCCTCTTCCTCCTCTTCCTCTATGTCCTCCTCTATCTCCTCCTTTCTCCTCTTCCTCCTCCTCCGCTATGTCCTCCTCTATCTCCTACTCCTTCTCTTCCTCCTCCTCCTCCTCTTTCTCCTCTTCCTCCTCCTCTTCCTCCTCCTCCTCTATCTCCTCCTCCTCTATCTCCTCCTCGTCCTTCTCTTCCTCGTCCTCCTTTGCCTTCCCAGCTCTGTAACAGATACCTGTCACGTATGAAGAATGGCGCTGCTCCTCAACAAATGCCTCATTCTCTACGGATTATTTACTTTTAATGGGGGGGGGGGGAGGAAAGCACTTAATATGTCTCACACGGGGCGTGATGTATGAGGTCAGGGGGGGGGGAGATAAATCTATCTGCAGCCTTTACTGCAGCAGAGAGACAGGAAGCTGCTGCTGGACGCCTTCTAGCGGCTCAGGTCCAGGTGACGAGAGGACGAGAGGAGACGATGGTGAGGACGAGAGGAGACGATGGTGAGGACGAGAGGAGACGATGTGAGGACGAGAGGAGACGATGGTGAGGACGAGAGGAGACGATGGTGAGGACGAGAGGAGACGATGGTGAGGACGAGAGGAGACGATGGTGAGGACGAGAGGAGACGATGGTGAGGACGAGAGGAGACGATGGTGAGGACGAGAGGAGACGATGTGAGGACGAGAGGAGACGATGGTGAGGACGAGAGGAGACGATGTGAGGACGAGAGGAGACGATGTGAGGAAGAGAGGAGACGATGTGAGGACGAGAGGAGACGATGGTGAGGACGAGAGGAGACGATGGTGAGGACGAGAGGAGACGATGTGAGGACGAGAGGAGACGATGGTGAGGACGAGAGGAGACGATGTGAGGACGAGAGGAGACGATGGTGAGGACGAGAGGAGACGATGGTGAGGACGAGAGGAGACGATGTGAGGACGAGAGGAGACGATGTGAGGACGAGAGGAGACGATGGTGAGGACGAGAGGAGACGATGGTGAGGACGAGAGGAGACGATGTGAGGACGAGAGGAGACGATGTGAGGACGAGAGGAGACGATGTGAGGAGGAGAGGAGACGATGGTGAGGACGAGAGGAGACGATGGTGAGGACGAGAGGAGATGATGGTGAGGACGAGAGGAGACGATGGTGAGGACGAGAGGAGACGATGTGAGGACGAGAGGAGACGATGTGAGGACGATGGTGAGGACGAGAGGAGACGATGGTGAGGACGAGAGGAGACGATGGTGAGGACGAGAGGAGACGATGGTGAGGACGAGAGGAGACATTGGTGAGGACGATGGTGAGAACTATAGTGAGGACGATGGTGAGGACGAGAGGAGACGATGGTGAGGACGATGGTGAGGACGATGGTGAGGACGAGAGGAGACATTGGTGAGGACGATGGTGAGGACGAGAGGAGACGATGGTGAGGACGAGAGGAGACGATGGTGAGGACGAGAGGAGACATTGGTGAGGACGAGAGGAGACATTGGTGAGGACGAGAGGAGACATTGGTGAGGATGATGGTTAGGACGATGGTGAGGACGATGGTGAGGACGAGAGGAGACATTGGTGAGGATGATGGTGAGTACGAGAGGAGACGATGGTGGGGACGATGGTGAGGACGATGGTGAGGACGAGAGGAGACGATGGTGAGGACGATGGTGAGGACGATGGTGAGGACGAGAGGAGACATTGGTGAGGACGATGGTGAGGACGAGAGGAGACATTGGTGAGGACGATGGTGAGGACTATAGTGAGGACGATGGTGAGGACGATGGTGAGGACGATGGTGAGGACGAGAGGAGACATTGGTGAGCACGAGAGGAGACATTGGTGAGGACGAGAGGAGACATTGGTGAGGACGATGGTGAGGACTATAGTGAGGACGATGGTGAGGACGATGGTGAGGACGAGAGGAGACATTGGTGAGGATGATGGTGAGGACGATGGTGAGGACGAGAGGAGACATTGGTGAGGACGATGGTGAGGACGAGAGGAGACATTGGTGAGGATGATGGTGAGGACGATGGTGAGGACGAGAGGAGACATTGGTGAGGACGATGGTGAGGACGAGAGGAGACATTGGTGAGGACGATGGTGAGGACTATAGTGAGGACGATGGTGAGGACGATGGTGAGGACGAGAGGAGACATTGGTGAGGACGAGAGGAGACATTGGTGAGGACGAGAGGAGACATTGGTGAGGATGATGGTGAGGACTATAGTGAGGACGATGGTGAGGACGATGGTGAGGACGAGAGGAGACATTGGTGAGCACGAGAGGAGACGATGGTGAGGACGAGAGGAGACGATGGTGAGGACGAGAGGAGACGATGGTGAGGACGAGAGGAGACGATGGTGAGGACGAGAGGAGACATTGGTGAGGACGAGAGGAGACATTGGTGAGGATGATGGTGAGGACTATAGTGAGGACGATGGTGAGGACGATGGTGAGGACGAGAGGAGACATTGGTGAGCACGAGAGGAGACGATGGTGAGGACGAGAGGAGACATTGGTGAGGACGATGGTGAGGACGAGAGGAGACATTGGTGAGGACGAGAGGAGACGATGGTGAGGACGAGAGGAGACATTGGTGAGGACGAGAGGAGACATTGGTGAGGATGATGGTGAGGACTATAGTGAGGACGATGGTGAGGACGATGGTGAGGACGAGAGGAGACATTGGTGAGGACGAGAGGAGACGATGTGAGGACGAGAGGAGACGATGGTGAGGACGAGAGGAGACGATGGTGAGGACGAGAGGAGACATTGGTGAGGACGAGAGGAGACATTGGTGAGGATGATGGTGAGGACTATAGTGAGGACGATGGTGAGGACGATGGTGAGGACGAGAGGAGACATTGGTGAGCACGAGAGGAGACGATGGTGAGGACGAGAGGAGACATTGGTGAGGACGATGGTGAGGACGAGAGGAGACATTGGTGAGGACGAGAGGAGACGATGGTGAGGACGAGAGGAGACGATGGTGAGGACGAGAGGAGACGATGGTGAGGACGAGAGGAGACGATGTGAGGACGAGAGGAGACGATGTGAGGACGAGAGGAGACGATGGTGAGGACGAGAGGAGACGATGTGAGGACGAGAGGAGACGATGGTGAGGACGAGAGGAGACGATGGTGAGGACGAGAGGAGACGATGTGAGGACGAGAGGAGACGATGGTGAGGACGAGAGGAGACGATGGTGAGGACGAGAGGAGACGATGGTGAGGACGAGAGGAGACGATGGTGAGGACGAGAGGAGACGATGGTGAGGACGAGAGGAGACATTGGTGAGGATGATGGTGAGGACTATAGTGAGGACGATGGTGAGGACGATGGTGAGGACGAGAGGAGACATTGGTGAGGACGATGGTGAGGACGAGAGGAGACATTGGTGAGGACGATGGTGAGGACGATGGTGAGGACGAGAGGAGATGATGGCGAGGATGATGGTGAGGACGATGATGAGGACGATGGTGAGGACGATGGTGAGGACGAGAGGAGACGATGGTGGGGACGATGGTGAGGACGAGAGGAGACGATGGTGGGGACGATGGTGAGGACGAGAGGAGACATTGGTGAGGATGATGGTGAGGACGATGGTGAGGACGAGAGGAGACATTGGTGAGGACGAGAGGAGACATTGGTGAGGATGATGGTGAGGACGATGGTGAGGACGAGAGGAGACATTGGTGAGGACGAGAGGAGACATTGGTGAGGACGAGAGGAGACATTGGTGAGGACGAGAGGAGACATTGGTGAGGACGAGAAGAGACATTGGTGAGGACGATGGTGAGGACTATAGTGAGGACGATGATGAGGACGATGGTGAGGACGAGAGGAGACGATGGTGAGGACGATGGTGAGGACGATGGTGAGGACGAGAGGAGACGATGGTGAGGACGATGGTGAGGACGATGTTGAGGACGCCAGCAGGACGTGTCCCCGGCTCTACGGGATGTCGCTCCTGCGTCGTTGCTCCTCCTGACGAGACGTTTGTGGACGCAACCTTTAAATGGTGCCATTTATTTGCCGTTTGGTGTTATTAATATTTCTGATCAATCATCTGGCCGTGAGCTCCACGATGGTTATTAATGACGACCCGGGCGCTCACTCCTCCCACTCGTGCAGCCCTGAACTCTTAATGATCAAAAGTATTAATTCCCACAGTATTCCATTATTAATATCCTGGACGGAGATAAAAAGTGATATTAATGTACGGCCAACATAAAGACGGAGTCATCATTTAAGTCCTGTCGTCACAGTGATAAGCTTTATTTTAATTTAAATAAAGTAATGTTGAGCAATCAGAGCAATATGTAACTGGGAAGCTTGTTAGATCGATCATTAATCTCCACGGTTATGGATCACGGTGATCAGGACCTGAAGTGTCTCCGATCATTAAACGAGTCCGAGGTCACATTTTAATTAAATGTCCGTCTTTGAGAAAACAGATGTTTATTAATATGAAACAAAAGGATTCATGAGATCGTCTCTATATTATTTTACATCGCGATAGAGAAATAATATAAATGTAATTATTATTTTTTTTTAACCTTTTTAAATCCTTTGCATAATTATTGATCAAGAAGCACAACATCTTCATCCAATAAACAATCAAACAATTAATACATCAATGACTGATAAAAAACATTCTAACATCCACAAATACGGAAAACTAAATAATTATACAAATAAAAAACTGAATTGTCAAAAAAAATTGTGTATATTTGATCTTCTTATACAATAATAATAATAATAACTTGAGTTGACTGAAGAATGAAAACAAAGATAATCGTTTGGGATCATATGAGAGATCTGATGATTTGTTTGATTATTTTATATTTCTTTATTTTTCTAAGATTGGTTTTCATGGTGATGAAAATATTTCCAGATCTATATTACAGATTATTATATATGATATTTCTGATCTTCATCCTTCCGTCTGAATAAATCTTGACAAATATCGTTTTTAAATAAATTATTGATGATGTAAATGTCTCGTTTTGTGATTTAGTTGTTTCATGTTCATGTTTCTCTTTTGCGTGATTTGATGATGACCTCAACGTGATGTTCTCTGGAGGCGATGAGACGATGATACCTGTGTCTCTCTGCAGTAAACAGCGTTTCATCACTTGTTGAGCGGGGGGGCGGGGCCTCGTTTTAATAAGCTGTAATGTTGTGGCAGCAGCTCTCTGGCAGGCGGCAGCTGATTGATGGGCTCTCAGATGAGACTCCACAAGAGGAGATTGACCAAACAACCAAACATACAAATTATTAAAAAAGGAGGGGTCGGCCTGTGGCCCCCGGGAGGAAAGTGAATAACCTTTCGTTACGATGAGAACGTTTTCCGAGAGCAATTTATAGTCTATTGACTGGAGAAACGGTCCTTTCACATCTGCGGAAATTGTCTTACATTGGAGATGAGATCTGCCGCCTGACACCGGATCTGAAGGCCAGCGAGACACAAATATCACATTACTGCTGCAGAGATGCTATCAGACACACACACGCACTATCACCTCATCTCACACACACACACACACACACACACACACACACACAGCCCTCACCTCCCCATGAGACAAGTCCTCCTGAGGGTTAACGACCAGAAGCTCGAGGGTTCACGTCCCGTCGCGTCGCTGCAATTAAAGTTCACCTTTTTATGAACAGGAAGCCGCCTGAATCGAACCATATTTCATCTGCAAAAATGAATATGTTTATATCGTATTAGTTATTATAGTCAACGCACAAGATATGGATATTGTTCAAGAAGTTATAATGTTTAAGCAAATGTGATCTTATTCCCGCAAATATTATCTTCCATCCATTGTCTTTCCTCTTATCCGGGGTCGGGTCTCGGTGGCAGCAGGTCCAGCAGGCCGACCCAGACTTCCCTCTCACCCGCAACATGTTCCAATTCATTCTGGGGGTCCTGAGGCGTTCCCAGGCCAGCTGGATATAACGCCTCCAGCGTGTCCTGGGTCTTCCCCGGGGTCTCCTACCAGCTCAGCTCCCTCTTCACCAAGACGGTCCGGTACAGCGCCTGTTCTACTGCTTCAGCCGCACCGATCCGCCTACTTGAACTCCTTCGCTTGGGGTAGGCACTCCGTCCCCACCTGGAGGGAGCAATCCACCGGTTTCTGGCAGCGCACCATGGCCTCAGATGTGGAGGTGCTGACTCATCCCCGTGACATGATGCAAAACGCCCCAGTGAATGAGTGAGTCACGGTGAGTCACGGTCCGAGAAAGCAAACAGGACCACATCGTCTGCAAACAGTAGAGAGGTGACCCAGAGACGCCCCGAACCTGATGGTCTCCGCCTCCCGGCTGCGTCTAGATATCCTGTCCATGAAAGTCACAAACAGGACCGGTGATAAAGGGCAGCCCTGGCGGAGGCCAACACCCACCGGGAACGTGTCTGACTTACTACCGAGGATACGAACACAGCTCCCACTGCAGGCGTACAGAGACCGGATGGCCCGTGCCAACGGGTCCGGCACCCCATACTCCCGCAGCACCCCCCACAAAAACCCCAGAGGGACCCGGTCGAAAGCCTTCTCCAAGTCTACAAAGCACATGTAGACTGGTTGGGCAAACTCCCAGGACCCCTCCAGTAGTCTTGCGAGGGTAAAGAGCTGGTCCACTGTTCGTCTTGAATCTGAGGTTCGACAAGCGGTCGGCGCCTCCTTTCAGCACCCTGGCATAAGCTTTCCCTGGGAGGCTGAGTAGTGTGACACCCCAATAGTTCAGCACATTCTCCGGTCCCTCTTCTTGAAAATGGGAACCACCACCCCGGTCTGCCAGTCCATGGGCTCTGTTCCAGACCCCCATGCGACATTGAAGAGGCGTGTCAGCCAAGACAGCCCAACAATGTCCAGCGCCTTCAGCATCTCCAGATCTCATCCCCCCGGGCCACCAAGGAGCTTTTTGACTACCTTAGTGGCCTCCGCCAGTGATATGGGTGCAACCACCCCAAGTCTTCAGGTGGTGCCACCTCTCCAGGGGACATGTTGGCCGGGTTTAGGAGTTCCTCAAAGTGCTCTTTCCACCGGCCGACGATATCCCCGTCCGGGTCAGCAGTTCCCCGCTGATAACAGTCTGGGGTAGGCCCTGCTTTCCCTTCCTGAGCCGTC
Organism: Myoxocephalus aenaeus; assembly: GCA_038501785.1. Classification (NCBI taxonomy): domain Eukaryota; kingdom Metazoa; phylum Chordata; class Actinopteri; order Perciformes; family Cottidae; genus Myoxocephalus; species Myoxocephalus aenaeus. Next base: position 469,632 of record JBAMJR010000080.1, read on the forward strand.
GGATGGTTTGTCAGAACCTCCTTGAGGCCAACCGGAAGTCCTTCTCCATGGCCTTCTGGCCTGCCGGTACCTCTCAGCTGCTTCAGGAGACCCCTGGGCCAACCAGGCCAGAAAGGCCTCCTTCTTCAGCTTGACGGCTTCCCTCACCCCCGGTGTCCACCACCGGGGGTGAGGGAAGCTGCCATGACACTTATGACCTTCCGACCACAGCTCCTAGCGGCTGAGTCCACAATAGAGGCTTTGAACACGGTCCACTCGGATTCCATGTCCCCGTACTTTCTCGGGATGTGTGAGAAGTTCTTCCGGAGGTGAGAGTTGAAGACCTCCCGGACAGGATCCTCTGCCAGACGTTCTCAGTTCACCCTCACTACCCGTTTGGGCTTGCCAGGTCTTTCCAGCCGGCCCCATCTGATCCATCTCACCACCAGGTGGTGATCAGGTGACAGCTCTGCTTCTCTCTTCACCCGAATGTCCAAGACATACGGCCGCAGATCAGATGATACTACAAAGTCGATCATTGATCTCCGGCCTCAGGTGTTCTGGTACCAGGTACCAGCCTCTCACCCTGGGCAACTCCAGAAAAGCACAAAGTCCAACCCTTCTCCAGGACCTTGGTTACAGAGGCAGTGCTGTGCGTGGAGGTGAGCCCAACAATATATAGCTGGTACCGCTCCACCTCATGCTTCACCTTCTGCTGCTTCACCTCCTGCTCCACCCCCTGCTTCAGCTCCTGCTCCAGCTATTACACAACCTCCTGCTCCACCTCCTGCTCCAGGTCGACCCCCATGCTTGTCCACAGGGTGGTGTTCACGCACATATTATCTTGTTCCCTCAAATATGAATTTGTTTGTTCAAAGTTTGCACACACTTTGTTGTCTTGTGTACACAAATGTGTTATTGCCTGTAGACAAGTGTTTTTTATTATTATTTTGTTCGCACAAGTTAATATCTTGATACGTTCGTCAGTTACAGTTATCTTGGTAAGTTATGGATCTTATCTACCGATCTTAATATATTGGGGACACAAGTTATCATCTTGTTTGTGCATTTAAAATATATATATATATATATATTTTTAAATATATATATTATATTTATATATAATAAAAAGATATGGATGAAAGGTTAATATTTTGTGTGCAGAAGGTCTCGTCTTGTTTGTTATCTTTTGTGAAGAAGATACTGTTGCCATTGGACCTTTTCCAGGATTTGTAGGATTGTGCAATATTGATCGTGTTGCACAGAAACACACACACACACACACACACACACACACACACACACACACACACACACACACACACACACACACACACACACACACACACTTCTTCACAGACAGTGCTCTGATTAAGAGGCAGGAATCAGCTCTCTGAGCTCCTCATTACCTGTGGAGGTGTTTTGACAGCCGGATCCTTCTCACACACACACACACACACACACACACACACACACACACACACACACACACACACACACACACACATACACACACATGTTTGGATTAAACGGTCACCGTCGTTACAGCCGGTGTTATTGACCTTTTAAGATACAACTTTAATAGCTTTTGTCTGCCGTGCTGATGAAGTCCCCCTCAGGGTTTTACTTTAGATCCCGTCTTCCTCCAGCTAATGCGCCGGCTTTGTGGCGGAGGACGGGGAAATTAATGGAAAACGGGGGGATGAGGACGAGGACGGGGATGGGGACGAGTATGAGGATGGGGACGAGGACGGGGACGAGTATGAGGACGGGGACGAGTATGAGGACGGGGACGGGGACGGGGACGAGGATGAAGACGGGGATGAGGACGAGGACGAGGAGGGGACGAGTATGAGGATGGGGACGAGGAGGGGGACGAGTATGAGGACGGGGACGAGGAGGACGAGGACGGGGACGAGGACGAGGATGAAGACGGGGATGAGGACGAGGGGACGAAGATGGGGACGAGGACGAGGACGGGGATGAGGATGGGGATGAGGATGGGGATGAGGATGAGGGGACGGGGATGAGGATGAGGACGAGGATGAGGGGACGGGGATGAGGATGAGGACGAGGATGATGGGACGAAGACGGGGATGAGGACGAGGACGAGGACGAGGGGACGAAGATGGGGACAGGGACGGGGACGAGGACAGGGACGGGGACGAGGACAGGGACGGAGACGAGGGGAGGACGAGGGGACAGGGACGGGGAACGGGGACGAGGACGAGGGGACGAGGACGGGGATGAGGACGGGGATGAGGACGGGGATGAGGACGAGGACGAGGGGACGAAGACGGGGACGAGGGACGAGGGGACGAAGATGGGGACGAGGATGAGGACGGGGATGAGGATGAGGACGGGGGGACGAAGACGGGGACGAGGACGAGGACGGGGATGAGGATGGGGATGAGGATGAGGATGAGGGGACGGGGATGAGGATGAGGGGACGGGGACGAGGACGAGGACGGGGACGGAGACGGAGACGGAGATGGAGACGAGGACGAGGACCGGAAGAGAGTTTATATTTCTTCTGAGAGAAACCGTGTTGAGATAAATATGATTTATTGTTCAGGTGTAATTCTGATTCTTTGCACGTTGTTATGATCTCTCGGCGCGTCGGGGCTGATTTACCGCCCTCAGGTGTGGGGGGTTAATATCCTGCCGATCCATCATCTCAGGTGTGGGAGGAGCCGCGGGGGTCGCGGCCTCATCCGCCCGCTCACTTTATATAAGAGGAACATAATGTGATAGAACTTTCCTCACGCCGACCTTTCATCGGGAGCCGCTCCACGCTCACCTGTCCAGATCAGTCTTATTGTTCCTGCAGGTGCCCCCCCCGCCCCCGCCCCCCCCCCCCCCCCCCTGTTATGCACTGTCTGCAGCCATCAGCCGTTTCAATCTCAGCTTCAGGGGACTCAAAGCTCGTCCGACAGAACATCAGTAATTGAATTTGCTGCAGAAATAGCGGCCTGGAAAATTTCATTTTCGCTCCCGGCGGGTGAGAGAGTGTGTGTGTGTGTGTGTGTGTGTGTGTGTGTGTGTGTGTGTGTGTGTGTGTGTGTGTGTGTGTGTGCGCATGTGTATTCTCTCCTCTTCCTCTGGACCAGAACCGGGACGTTCTGAAGTGAGAAACAGGGTCACGTTAAATGTACATTTAACGTCCGTAATTTAAACAAAAAATAAATATATATTTCAAATATATATATTTATATATCACACGCGTTCTTTTCTTTCTGGCTCACGAGACGAAACAATTGAAATCATTTTATTGAGAAATGAACCTGCAGATTTATTAATGATAGTTTTTAGTTTCATAAATTGTTTTTCATGGTTTTATTATAAACTCTCGACTCTTCTTCAAGGTTCAGATGATGATACATATTAATATATATATGTATATATATATATATATATATATATATATATATTTATTTATTTATCCTGCACGAGGTACAAAAACACGATGAAGTACTTTATGCTCCATCAGTTTATAGCATCAGTTTATATTCTTCATTCTTATTTCTCTCTTTATTAAAATTCATATTGAGTTCATATTTAATGAATGTTTTTAACATTTAAACATTATCAAATAAAGAAATATTGAATCACAAGTAATCACATTACACGCTTTTATTTTCCTTTTGTATTGTGTTGTGTAATATTGTTTGCTGTTGTATTAATAATATTAAACCACTAATAATCTGCTCAGAGACTCATAACTCATATTTCACATTCACATTGAGGTGGAAACTGAAACGTTAATTAATTTGTGCTCTCTAGCAAATAAATAAATGAAATGAATCAATAGATACATTTTTTCCAATAAATAAAACTAAATATAAATATATTTATGAAATGAATAAAACAAAACATTCATTAATAAATACATGATTTATTTACATTTATGAAATAAATAATACACACATTTGTACATTTTAAATAAACAATACATACATGTATTAAATAAATAACACAATGACAGTTTTCTCCTAAAACGTTCCACAAATGATGGTTTTCAGAACGAGCATTAACAGGGTTGATTACACGGAATGGCCCTTTTAATTTACAGCGTCTTCTATTGATCACAGGAGAGCAGATTAAAGCGTTCAATGAAGCCCGTGATGAGGTATTAACCAGCTGGAGCCCCGGGGCCCCCAGGGGCCGGGGGGCCGATGCCTGTGTACAGTTATTCCCCTGTAATGAAGTGCCTCTATGCAGCGGCATGCGGCGGCTGAGGGAGGAAGATGAGCTCAAAGTCATTCCTGTCTCTCTCATTCCAGCTCATGCCTCCTGTGTCCTCTCCTCTAGTCTCCTCTTCTCTTGTCTCCTCCTCCTGTCTCCTCCTCTTGTCTCCTCTTGTCTCCTCCTCTTGTCTCCTCCTCCTGTCTCCTCCTCTCATCTCCTCTTGTCTCCTCCTGTCTCTGCATGTCTCCTCTTCTCTCGTCTCCTCCTCCTGTCTCCTCCTCTTGTCTCCTCTTGTCTCCTCTCCTCCTCCTGCCTCATCGTCTTGTCTCTTTCTCTCTCCTCTCCTCCTGTCTCCTCATGTCTCCTCCTCCTGTCTCTTCCTCCCTCTTCTCCTCATGTCTCCTCCTCCTCTCCTCTTCCTCCCTCCTCTCCTCCTGTCTCCTCCTCCTGTCTCTTCCTCTCTCCTCTCCTCTTGTCTCCTCCTCTCCTCTTCCTCTCTCCTCTCCTCCTCTCTCCTCCTCCTGTCTCTTCCTCCCTCCTCTCCTCCTGTCTCCTCCTCCTGTCTCTTCCTCTCTCCTCTCCTCTTGTCCTCCTCCTCTTGTCTCTTCCTCTCCTCCTCTCTCCTCCTCCTGTCTCTTCCTCCCTCCTCTCCTCCTCCTCTCTCCTCCTCCTGTCTCCTCATCTCCTCTTCCTCCCTCCTCTCCTCCTGTCTCCTCCTCTTGTCTCTTCCTCTCCTCTTCCTCTCTCCTCTCCTCCTCTCTCCTCCTCTCCTCCTCCTGTCTCCTCCTCTCCTCTTCCTCTCTCCTCCTCCTCTCCTCTCCTCCTCTCTCCTCCTCTTGTCTCTTCCTCTCTCCTCTCCTCCTGTCTCCTCCTCTCTCCTCTCCTCCTGTCTCCTCCTCTTGTCTCTTCCTCCCCCCCCCCCCCCCCCCCCCCCCACATCTAAAATACCCTGGATTTATTTAGCCGACTGGACCGATGCAATTTTTATGACCTTATTGCTTTTTTACCATGGTAATAGTTTTGAATCAATTTATCAATCTGCAGGAGCCATCAGGCATGTTGCCCTCAAAGATCAAGTCCAGGTCATCCCATCATCGCTCTAAGGCTCTGAGATGGAACCCCCCCCCCCGTACCCCATCACTGCCATGCTCCATATGAGAATGCTCCTCAAACAGCTCAGCAAACAGCAAACATGCTCTCACCAGTTTAACCCCCACTCTCTTTAAGGTTTCTTATTTTCTGGACCTGGAGAAGCCCCGCCACAATAAGAGCCTCTCCACTTTCACAAGTGTGTGTGTGTGTGTGTGTGTGTGTGTGTGTGTGTGTGTGTGTGTGTGTGTGTGTGTGTGTGTGTGTGTGTGTGTGAGTCTCTTAATTCGGCCCTCCATGAATCAGCAGCTGGCCCTTTAAGTAAATGCTCAGAGTTTGTTTTATCTGCTCTGCATTGATTTCCTGTTCCCTTCGCTCTGCGATCAATAACAGATCACGAGGAGCATTTATTGCTGGATTAATATGTTTGAACGTTCCGGCTCGACTGTCCTTTGTTTGGCTTCGGCAAACGTCCGTTAATGTCTGACGCTCCGTCCATTAGTCTGAAGGATGAGTCACGTGACGTGTTCCTCATCACTGAACCAGTCTGAGACATGAACACACTATTAATGAATTCAGAATGAATATGAATGAATGATTTAAATATTGTTTTCACCCTCAATCCAACACTTTATATTCAGAAGTAATTTAATCTGTAATCTGAAGGAGGAAGTTGGTTTATGTCATAAAGAACAAGGCAGAAAAACCAAAATATGAATGTAGAGATGTTTCTTTAATAACTGAATTCATCTTCTTTAATTCTACGTGAACGTCGTCTCTTTCTGTGTTGAAATTAAACAAATTAAAAGAACAAAACTTTATGTCCTTGTTTACTAAAGAAGTGAAGAAAAGGAGGCGTCATGTGATTCACCAGCATTATATGCACTTTATCCATTATATATATAATATGCATCATTTAAATGATATGTATTATATGCATAATATGTAGTACATGTATTATATACATTATTTGCATTCCATACATTATAAGTATTATATGTATTATATACATTACATACATTATATGCATTATATGCATTATATACATTGTATATAATATGCATTATATACATTATACATAGTATATGCATTACATGCATTAATTCTATGCATTCTATGCATTATATGTATTATATGCATTATAAACATTATATACATTAGATAAAGTTAATATAAAGTCTATGATTGGACTAGAAATCCGTCCTTAGGCTGTGAAAGAAACGTGACGTTACAACGAGTCCTCTTTGCTCCCTAAAACCTTCAAAGTGAACTGGACCAGAGTCCAGACTCAGAGTCACAACTGGACCAGAGTCCAGACTCAGAGTCACACCTGGACCAGAGTCCAGACTCAGAGTCACAACTGGACCAGAGTCCAGACTCAGAGTCACACCTGGACCAGAGTCCAGACTCAGAGTCACAACTGGACCAGAGTCCAGACTCAGAGTCACACCTGGACCAGAGTCCAGACTCAGAAACTGGACCTCTGGTCCACTGGCGGGTCCCGAGGGGTCCGGGCTCCGTCCTTTAATTGAATGCTGCAGCAGTAAATAGGGAATAATGACAGCATGAGGTCTGTGGGCCTCCAGCAGCCAATCAGGCGTCGGCATCCAGAGTCCTGACCTCCAACATTCCCAGAAAGAGGCTGCTTTGTGGCCAGTATTGGAGTAATCCCCCCCCCCACCCTGCTGCTGGAGGTCAGCCTTAAAAAAAGCATTAAGCAAACAGCTAATGGAATCAGGGCTATAATAATACGGGGATATAGTGAGACAATTCTATTAACAAGATATAAATCATGTTGAGTGTGAGGTAAGTGTTTTTTAATTGATTGATGGAAACGGCGATCCATAGGTTTCTGGAGACTAACAGCCATTTACTGTCTGCTGCAGCCGGAGCGGCTAAAAGGAAAGATAAGAACATTACGGGGCTGAGGATAAATTATTCATAAAGATAATCATTTAGTGCTGACGTTACTAATGTGAAGAAGCATTTAATCTGCTGCTGCTTCTTATGAAGATTAAACCAGAGCCCTCGTTACCACACGGCCAGGCTCTAATGGGGAGCAGTGCATTCTGGGAACGCAGAGGCCCTGGGAGCCTATATATATATATATATATATATATATATATATATATATATATATATATATATACATACAGTATATACATATATTACAAATATATATATGTAATATATAAATATACTGTATATATATATATATATATACGTGTAGAGTATTTACAAACACACACACACATATATATATATATATATATATATATTTCTGTATATATACCTTTATATATACCAATACATTGGTATATATATATACTGTTAAAACTATATATGTAGTGTATCAATTTCTACCCCTCACTGTTTTTTCTACATTCTACATTTGTTTTATTTATAAAAAATATATAATATATTTATAAAATATATAATATATTTATATATATAATATATATACATATATGAATATATATATACACTCACCTAAAGGATTATTAGGAACACCATACTAATACTGTGTTTGACCCCCTTTCGCCTTCAGAACGGCCTTAATTCTACGTGGCATTGATTCAACAAGGTGCTGAAAGCATTCTTTAGAAATGTTGGCCCATATTGATAGGATAGCATCTTGCAGTTGATGGAGATTTGTGGGATGCACATCCAGGGCACGAAGCTCCCGTTCCACCACATCCCAAAGGTGCTCTATTGGGTTGAGATCTGGTGACTGCGGGGGCCATTTTAGTACAGTGAACTCATTGTCATGTTCAAGAAACCAATTTGAAATGATTGGAGCTTTGTGACATGGTGCATTATCCTGCTGGAAGTAGCCATCAGAGGATGGGTACATGGTGGCCATAAAGGGATGGACATGGTCAGAAACAATGCTCAGGTAGGCCGTGGCATTTAAACGATGCCCAATTGGCACTAAGGGGCCTAAAGTGTGCCAAGAAAACATCCCCCACACCATTACACCACCACCACCAGCCTGCACAGTGGTAACAAGGCATGATGGATCCATGTTCTCATTCTGTTTACGCCAAATTCTGACTACCATCTGAATGTCTCAACAGAAATCGAGACTCATCAGACCAGGCAACATTTTTCCAGTCTTCAACTGTCCAATTTTGGTGAGCTCTTGCAAATTGTAGCCTCTTTTTCCTATTTGTAGTGGAGATGAGTGGTACCCGGTGGGGTCTTCTGCTGTTGTAGCCCATCCGCCTCAAGGTTGTGCGTGTTGTGGCTTCACAAATGCTTTGCTGCATACCTCGGTTGTAACGAGTGGTTATTTCAGTCAAAGTTGCTCTTCTATCAGCTTGAATCAGTCGGCCCATTCTCCTCTGACCTCTAGCATCAACAAGGCATTTTCGCCCACAGGACTGCCGCATACTGGATGTTTTTCCCTTTTCACACCATTCTTTGTAAACCCTAGAAATGGTTGTGCGTGAAAATCCCAGTAACTGAGCAGATTGTGAAATACTCAGACCGGCCCGTCTGGCACCAACAACCATGCCACGCTCAAAATTGCTTAAATCACCTTTCTTTCCCATTCTGACATTCAGTCTGGAGTTCAGGAGATTGTCTTGACCAGGACCACACCCCTAAATGCATTGAAGCAACTGCCATGTGATTGGTTGATTAGATAATTGCATTAATGAGAAATTGAACAGGTGTTCCTAATAATCCTTTAGGTGAGTGTATATATATATTACTCTTCATTCTTCATTCTTTATTGACAAAACTATTATGAACTGAAAATAATAATTACATTATCTTAAGTTAATGTTCATTGATTTAGTTTAATTCATTAAGTCCAGAACAGAGACTCGTATAAAAAATGAATGCTCAGTAAACCATTCAAATGGATTATTAAATTTATAGTGAGAATATGAAATAACTAAAGTGTTGTGAATTATGTGTTTTTAAGAGTTTATATCTCTGAGTGAGATTAACAAACCAAACATGATGAATGTATTATCACAGCAAATGATTAAGGTGAAAAGAATACAGAGAATCACACACAATTTATTTTCACTGCTTCAATTGATTGAATTTCTGATTATGAATAATACACACATATTCAAACTCCTAGTTATATGGTAATCTACACATACATGTATATATATATATATACACATATATAGTACATGACACATACTCGCATACAGTACAGTACATATATCCTCATAAGTATATATTAATTTGTATACTACTGCCAGCAGGCACATTTAAATAAATATAATCTGATTGATTTGGCTGATGAGGCACTTCAAATTAGCCGATACATTTTCCCAACACTGACACATTGAACATTTGCAATGCTTATGTCTAGCCGTCGCAGCGGAGGCGGCGTTATGCTGCATTCACATCCAAAGCGTTGCGAATATTCGCAACGCTTTGGATGTGAACGCACCATTAGACTTTGCCATGATTATGGACTTAAATTCATCATATGTAGTCATGATCATCTCCTGCTCGTCAGCGGAGAAAAGAGACGCTCTTTCTCTGATGTTATTTGCCATTGTAGCGTTTGAAGATCATGGAATCTTTGCTCGACACCTCCCCCTTTTGAAGAGGAGCTTGCACGCACAATTATCCAGATGACTGACGTCTGGTTCGAATTAACGAGAATGTTTGAGGTTCGGATCAGCCTTTGAGAAACCGACATAGCCTGACGTCAATTATCTCGGTAATTTAAGCTGGATAATAGGACATTTGATCGACTTTGTTGAACCACGTACGAGGAATGGGGCCCTGGTGTGTAGACTAACTGATCTGAGGTCGGGTGTGTAGACTAACTGATCTAAGGTCTGTTGTGTAAAGTCTACACACCAGACCTCAGATCAGTTAGTCTACACACACTAGACCTCCGATCAGTACTAACTGATCTCTGGTCTGGTGTGAAGAAAGACAGGGTGTCCCCATTCATACCGGATGAACTGGTATATAAAAGTTTCATATATCGTCATTCCGGTGGTGCATAGCCGTAACGACTGTTGTTGCTCTTTGGTAGGCTGCAACATTTATTGTTCACAGAATTACAGCTCACTGTTGAGGGTGCAGCGGTCAGAGCTACTTAAGTGTCATCGTTATAACTTTAGTCATGGTTATAACTTCATAACAACAATTAATAACCCACAACTAACGCTCTTTAACAGGGTTAAACACCACGACACAATAGTTTGTGACACATAAACAATTTGTAACACTAATAATTGTACATTTATAAAATTACACCACCAAACTGCATGCTGGGTACATTTCGCCCACTATCACAACAAGAAGAAACAGAAAGAGACAGACCCTTCTCACCTACATTCCCCTGGGTCCTAAGTCCCTCCATGTTTAGCTTCCTAACACCCTCTATGTACCAAGTACCCAGCCAGCAGAGAACAGCTGTTCTTTTCGGCGTCAATGAATTAATGTGTTTACTTGAAAGAAAATACCGTGAAAAACCGTGAAACCGGCAGAATCTTGCAAAATACCACGATAAGAATTTTTGGCCATACCGCCCAGCCCTATGGCATCATGTTCCTGTTATCGGCCTCTCACTGCCGTTGATGGACAGCTATTAAATGTGAGCTTGTTGCTCTTCATTGGCTCCGCCCTGAAACACGAGCAATAAACAGCCTTCAGACCTGTAATGGCTCCTCTGAGCTGCTGAGGCTTTGTGACGCTGACGGTTACATGTGTGCTATCGATGCCCGTCTGCTGGGGCTTTGTTGGGCTGTGATATATGTCTCTGGCTGTCAGAGCCTGAGCGCTGTTATCTACCCCCCCATCCCCCCGTCTGCTGCTGTGAAACCAGGCAGATCAATGACGTCCTCTTCATCTAATAAATACACCAACATCCTGACCAGCGAGAGGTTCACTACATAAACATAAGTATACATATAGACATATACATACATATTTATATATGTATATATATGCAGTGGCGGGCCGTGCATTTTCTACCTGGGCCTTCTGTGCCGTCTGATATAGTTTACATAAATACGCGCATGACGGGATGCGGCGTCATTAACGGACAATGCATGTAGTTCACATCAACAAGAACCAGTCACATTTAGTTATAACAAAACATGACAAAACAAAATCGCCACCACGCTCACCCGAGGAGGTGCGATGGAAAACAGGCTGACAGCGAGGGAACCCTGCCTCCCCCACCAGCTCCACAGCGCTGAACAGATACAACTAAATAACTACAATATTTACTGAAATGTTCTAATAACGCTGTGATACTGTTTGGTCTTTGAAAGGAAACTCTCGCTGAGGTGTCGGCACCGTCCGATAGTAGTAGTGCTGTAACAAAAATCAACTGTTCGAACAAAGAAATGTGGAAAACCTCCGGGACTGATTGAAAGAGCTAACCGGAGACCAGCTGATGAGAATGTGTCATCAGTGGAACCAGGTGACTGGGGAAGGTTGAAAGTTCACAAAAGAAAGTGGACTGAGCCACGATGGACTGGGCTGTTTGAAGTCATTGCAAAGACTTCACACGCTCTCTGGGAAAAAGGTCAACCCAAAACTCAGTGGCACCATTTGATTGTCAAGCAGCAGATCCGCCGACCAGAACGCTCCAACAAACATCTCAAGATTTGGCTGATTTGGTAGAAACAGAATAAAATGTGTCGACCACTCGGTGGACAAGAAAGGGACGTGTGTGGTTTTGGCTCACCCCGATTTATCCTAAGTTTAGCACAAATTATTGGTGTAAAAGGAGGGATTGAAGAGTATTATGAAGAAACTTTCAAACTCAGCTCATTAGACTTGCTTAATTACGATACTTGGAAAGTCATGACTTGGAGTCTGTTTAGTTTCATATCAATGTGTATCAGTAACATAGCAGAAAGTAATGCATTCAACGTAACACCTCCTTGTGCCGCTGTGACTGTAAACCATGAAATGGATTTCCCTGTTACTGGACTGACCAACATGTGACGGACAAAACGGTGGCCGCCATTACAAGGTAACCATATCACCTGTAGTCACCTGAGAGGCGGAGACTGGGGCTGCGGTCGAATAGTCCATTTTGGTTAGGAACCTTCCTAACTGAGTGAAATGACCCGGAAGTACCTCAGTGGTCGCCATGATAAGTGCCGGTCGAATTGTCCAAACGCAAAGGAAAGGAGCTTCAATGCTTCCTAACTTAGCTCCTTTAGCATAGGAACCACTGGACCTTCCTTTGCGAAAGGAGAGGAGATAATGCCGACCCACAATTCCTTGCGGCGGCAACATTTAAAGTGACGTATCATTCGGCCGTTCACGAGAACAGACGATCATGACCGACAAACGCAGATCATGTAAATAACCGTTGCCATAACTTGGAAATACTTTCAATAATCTGTTAAACCTGCTGGCAAACTAAAAACGTTACGTTGCTGAAAAGTGCTGTAAAGTGATCAAACTGACGTATTTGTTATTCTCTCTGGTGTTGAACTGCAGCTTCAGCCTCACTCTTTTATTTTATTTGACTTCAGTTACAGAAGCTTTAATTAAAGAGTTAAACTGGACGAGCTCTTCAGTCTGAATCATGTTTCTGATTATCATCTTTTTAATCAACTATTTTGTCACATTACAATAAAACATATCAAGTCAACACAAGTTGTGTGATGTTTCATAAACTGTTGTATGCATATTTTTATGATCAGATTATAATCTGCATGTAAATAAACCATAACAACATAACAGGATATGAGACACACATATATGACATACATAGTTTGCGTGATAACGTATTTAATTCAGCATGTTTGAAACTGAACAAAGAGACAGTTTTAGTAGCTTTGTACGTTGGTTTCACTTTCATATTCCTTCGTTCATTTCTATTCCAACCTCGTTATTAAAGTAAGACTATGAACCGGGTTGTTTATGTCGTTATGACGCAACACTGTAAGAAGACGGACGAAGTATCTAAACTGTGCTTTTTGTAGTCCATCTTCGGAACATTGTAGTTTCACCGCTGCAGACAGTGACGTCACAAACATGCGCCTGCCGTCGCGTCATAACTACGTCGCTTAGGGAAAGTGGAGTCGGATTTGCCAAACACCGCGGTTGTCTTCTCCTAACTCCTCATGAATTCTCCTTCCCATCTTTCCTTAACCCCGTGACGTTTTCCACAGAGGTTAAGGAAACGTGCTTAGGGTTAGACGTTAGGAGGTAGTTATTGGACTATTCGACCGCAGCCTGGGATCACATGTCAAGAGGCGTGTCCTCTAGAAACCAACCAGCTCTGCCTATATGCAAACTATGCACCAATGTGTTGCTTGTATTCTTGACCAATGGGGTGAAGTCACTAACAGTATATGAACTGCCGGCAGGCTGAGTTCAGGGCTTTTTGATGAATGTGCAGACAGCTAACTGCTTGCAGTCTGTGGACCACTGAAGCTGAAAAGACCTCATCTGAGACCATTTGTCTCACAACCTACCTTTTACTTAAATACATCTGTTTTATTATAACTACCTGTCCAAGACGCCCTTATTGTCCATCTGAAGATGTTGAATACGACAGTATCTGTGTGTGTGTGTGTGTGTGTGTATCTCTGTCTGTGAGTCTCATCTAATAATGATGTATTGGAAACAGAACCGGCCAATAGCAGGCCTCCGTGGTGTGTGTTGGCGGGGGTCCGTGTTACGCCCCCCCGCTCCGCGTGCTGCATATTAAAAGCTTTATGGAGTAATTAAACGTGCGGCTAATAGCTGCGAGTTGGCAGAATGATGTCGAGGCTGAAGCAGCGTTATGACGGCGCTCCGAGACCAATTAGCTGCAGCGCCTCGCCATGACGACCAATTAGCTCCCAACACTCCTCGTCTTGCTCTGCCTCACCTCCACGTTATGTGTATATATATATATATATATATATATATATATATATATATATATATATGTGCACGTCTCTAATGAGTGTCGTCTATAAACAGTCAACATGAAGTCAGGTGACAAACATCCAGAGATGCAGGAGGTCGAGGGGTCGACCCTCACAGGTGATCCATCACAGATCCTCAGTGAGGACTCAACCAGAGGTCTGACTCCTCCCACTCCCCCAGGCCCCTCCCCCAGGCTCCTCCCCCTGCTCGCTGATGGGGGCTCAGCGTGGTGTCCTTGCAGATTTAGTGGTCACTCCTCTCAACTTTGCCCATTAACCTGAGTGCAGCAGGCAGTTTGCCCCCCCCAGAGCACCGGGGGGACATTTATTACCAGGGACACTCTAATGGATCCCAGTTAAGGTGTGTTAACAATTTTTCTATTGATTAATTGGAAGAGAATCATAGCCAGACTAACTTAGCCCAGAAGATTTAGTGGCTTTTAAGGTAGTAGCGATGAATATAATGCTTTAGAAAGAGCTTCTGAACATTATATTTATGACACCTGCTACATTAAGCTGCATTAAGCTTTAATACGTCTTCATTACTGGCACTCTGCCCAACCCTTCAAGGTTGAAATAGAGATCCAGCTTTCATTAGACCGGCCATCACGGCTCTATGGAGAGATATCAAATAATAATGGAACTGTGGAAACAGTTCTGCCCGAGTTGTTAATGTTAATCGATGTATTAAATATTAAATATTTCCATAACGGGACTCTGAACCGCTGCCACGCTTCTCCCATCAGGACGGTTCCCCCGGAGAGACGCTCCTCGTCTGTAATTAGGTAAAGTAGAGGATGATGACGACCTCGTGACCTCTGACCCCGACTGCTGCTGAAACAAGGGGAAGTGAAAGACTTCAGAGCTGCACTTTACTTAAAGGGACAGTGCACCAAGGATCACATGACTCGCTGCGAGCGTGAGTAGTAACCAGGAACTAGAACCAGGAACCAGGAACCAGGAACTGGAACCAGGAACCAGGAACCAGGAACTAGCAACCAGGATATAGGAACTAGGTACTTGGAACCAGGAACTAGGAACTAGGAACTGGAACCAGGAACTAGAAAACTAGGAACCAGGAACTAAGGAGACTTGAAACTAGAGATTGAGACATACACTCATGTTTACAATGTTTACTGAGGGAATAAATCAAGAGAGAAGTAGAGTCATTTTCTAAAGACTTCTATACAACCAGAGTCGCCCCCTGGTGGTCAGGAGAGAGAATGCAGCTTTAACTCATGAAGCATAGGCTTCTATACAACCAGAGGAGTCGCCCCCTGGTGGTCAGGAGAGAGAATGCAGCTTTAACACATGAAGCATAGACTTCTATACAACTAGAGGACTCGCCCCCTGGTGGTCAGGAGAGAGAATGCAGCTTTAACACATTAAGTATAGACTTCTTTACAGAGGAGTAGTACTACACTAAAGGAGGAGTAGTACTGTAAAGCTGTAGAACTACACTGAAGGGAGTAGTACTACACTAAAGGAGTAGTAGTACTACTATTTAGTATAATAGTAGTAGTTCTACTCTATTTAGTTTGTGACAGTAACTTCGGATACTTCAGGATGAAATGCATTTCTTTCCACCGCACACGACGCTGCAAAAATAAACGTCTCGCAACGAGCGAACGTCAGAGTGGCGAGAAAGCGGCGCGTTCGATGCCCGGTGTGTGCAGAGAAAACAGCCGCTCCACAGGGCGCCCCCCACCGCCCACACATCAACCACAGACTCTGTTTTTCCCCTCGAGCGTCCAGAGCTGACTCATACTGTCTGCAGAGGTTCCAGAGAGGATTCTCATCAAAGGTCAAAGGTCACAACATGCCCCGCCCCCTTTATATTTATAGTCTATTAAAAATGGACAGAAACATAGTAAATGCTCAGATCGCTAGATTTATTGGACAATAATAATAATAATAATAATAATAATAATAATAATAATAATAATAAAGTTCATCTTTATACAAAAGAATCAATTTAAATAAACCATTAAAACCAGATAATAAAGAGCAAAGTAAAATACTTGTGCTAAGCTAACTAGCTTCAGACAGACATCAAAGGGGTTTATAACAGAAACCTGTGTGCTAAGCTAACTAGCTTCAGACACACATCAAAGGGGTTTATAACAGAAACCTTTGTGCTAACCTGACTAGCTTCAGACACACATCAAAGGGGTTTATAACAGAAACCTTTGTGCTAAGCTAACTAGCTTCAGACAGACATTAAAGGGGTTGGAAGCAGAAGAAAGAGTTTCCCTGAATGTGGAGCTTCATCTTTACAGAACGCTGAGCTTCACTCTGAGCTCGTGTAAATAAATAAATCCTCCGTCCTCGGCGTAACCGCAGAGCAATTATACACGCACACATATATATATATATATATATATATATCTGTGTGTGTATAAAACCAGGACGTGCAGCTGCCGGCTTGAAGGAACGCCGTGTGCTCCGTTTATTGTTTAATGCCACATTAGCAATCTGCAGCGTTCGAGTCGCTGCCAGCCGAGGCGGCTCGGGGCAGATGGGCCGCTCCGTGAGATGGATCCGCTGCCACATAAATCCCCCCCCCCCCCCTCCTGCCCCCCCAGCCAAAGGAGGAACGGCACTAACGGCGTGTTCTGGCGAGACCAGAACCGCTGCCAACGGCAACAGTTCATGTTTCTCCCTGTTCAGACATTTGAGGGATTCAGATGCTCATTAACCCAGCAGAGGCCAGATGTGGTACTTACTGAGGGGACCAGCACAGACCAGCAGAGACCAGGGCCCAGCACAGACCAGCAGAATCAAACAGAACCACTCACAGCTCCACACAGCACCACGCCACAGGGCAGATGTGTGGAGGTTTAAACCCAGACCCAGGACAGCCCAGCAGAGACTAACAGAGACCAAGACCAGCACAGACCAGCACAGACCAGCAGAGACCAGCAGAGACCAACAGAGACCAAGACCCAGCACAGACCAGCACAGACCAGCAGAGACCAACAGAGACCAGCAGAGACCAGCAGAGACTAACAGAGACCAAGACCAGCACAGACCAGCACAGACCAGCAGAGACCAGCAGAGACCAACAGAGACCAAGACCCAGCACAGACCAGCACAGACCAGCAGAGACCAACAGAGACCAGCAGAGACCAGCAGAGACCAGCAGAGGCCAGCAGAGACCAAGACCCAGCACAGACCAGCAGAGACCAACAGAGGCCAGCAGAGACCAAGACCCAGCACAGACCAGCAGAGACCAACAGAGAGACCAGCACAGACCAGAGACCAGCAGAACCAAACAGAACCACCACAGGGCAGATGTGTAGAGGTACTTACTGACGAGACTAGCAGAGACCAGGACCCAGCAGAGACCAGTACAACCAAACAGACCAGAGACCTGCAGATGAGCAGCGGTTTCCTTCCTGAGGAAACCAGCAGAAACCCAGACCCAGAACAGACCGGCAGAGACCAGAGACCTGCAGGACCCTCCTCTCGGACATAAAGAAGTGATCATTGTGCTTTTGGGCTTCATCAATAAATCTGATCTGATTTGAACTATTCGTTGACTTTTCCAGAATGAATATGAAAACATGTTTGTTTGGTGTTTTTCTTGTTGTACGTATACCTAAAGCCGTGTAGCGCAGCGTGTTCTCCCTTTATTGACGAGAACAAAGCCGTCGTTAATAAACATAGTTTATGGTCTGGGCTCATTATCTGGCAACAAGTGTATCAGCGGGCAGCAGCCGTCAGTCGGCGCGACCCCCCCTCCTGTCCACAATGGAGCCGCTGATCATTACAGGCCGTTAAGGGAGAGTGATGGCGGGGCAGAGTGCATGCTGGGTAGATAGCGGGGCAGCGTGCATGCTGGGTAGATAGCGGGGACGGGGGGCAATAAACCAGAGAGACGGACGGGAAGAAAAGATTAAAAATAAAAATACTCAAGTTGACACATTTATATTTTTATCACAGGAAACTTTTTATGTTTCTGTAAAAAATGTTTTGTAGATAAAACAATGTATTTAATACTCTGTAGTATGCTGTTAGCGATGTAATGTCTCACCTCCACATAGAAATTGAAATGATCCTTTATTAATCCCCTTGGGGGAAATTCTTCTCTGCATTTAACCCATCCTTAATTAGGGGTTCAGAGTCTTGCTCAAGGACACTTCCACATGTGAACTATGGGGAGACCGAACCGGCTACCTTGTGGTTACAGAACGACCACTCATCCCCATGAGCTACAGCATGTCTCACCTCCACATGTCTCACTCCACCTGTCTCCCCTCAACCTCCCCCCCTCCACCTGTCTCCCCTCCACCTATCTCCTCAACACCTCCTCCCCTCCACCTGTCTCCCCTCTACCTCCCCCCTCCACCTGTCTCCCCTCCCCGGCCCCCAGCCCTCCTGGTCCCGCCTCCTGTCCCTGTGTGTCTGTTAAAGCCTGATTCCTCAGGTCAGCTCCTGACAACCGCCGGGCTCAGGTCTCCTGAGAGGACATGGAGGACTTGTCTCAGGTGATTGTGGGCCGATGGCTGTGACAGGTAATGGGTCTGTGGGGGGGCGTCCTGCTCTGCTGCAGCGTCCTCTCTCCTGCTCACGTCTCCACCGGCTGGCGGCTTAATTCACTGACCGTTAGCCTGGAGATTTGTTATTGCTCACGTTTAGAGGCGCTGACAGAAGGCATTCCAGCTGCTCGTCTGCCGGGAATCACAAGCAAGGATTTGACTTCTGCTGCTCCCCTCCAGTCTGGAAGTCTCTGCTCCACCTTATCATCCACAACACCCTCCTCCTCCTCTTCCTCCACCTCTTCCTCTTCCTCCTCCTCACCGTGTGTCACATCTGACGGGTCGGGAGGCTGAAATTGGCTGAGGAGATTCTCAGTCATGGAGCTCCTGATTTGTCAATCACTTTTCAATTAGCTAATGAGCTGCACCAGAAAGGGAGCTCCTGGAGGAGCTGAGGTAGGACGGAGGAGAGCTGAGCCAGCACCACTTATCCACTCCTTCACACACAGCAATGAAATTAACTCAATATAATATCATTACCATTATGCAATTGATCACATGGTGGGCTTCTTAAAGCAGGGCCAGCAGGAGGCCAGCCGCTGACTTTCTCCTGACAGGGACGAGGAAGTACAAAGACTCCTGTTCTCTGAGAGGAAACACACTTTAGAACTAACAGGTAGATAGTTTCCTGTAAACTGACTTTGAAATGGAGAATAATAATAATATTCTCGAAAACAATTTTTTTTAAACACACAGTTATACCTTTTTGTAATTTAAAACAAAAACCTGAAATAAGGATTTGCGAGCCTTTGGTCCTTGAAATTGAATTAACTTTTATTCACCACTAAAGAAAAGCATCGGTACGATACGATACGGTACAGTTGAATACATTATGATACAATACACTAGAATCCACTACGATACAAAACGATAGAATACACTAGAATACAATAATACACGATACGATAGAATACACTCGAATACAATACGATAGAATACACTACGATATGATACAGTAGAATACACTACGATACAATAAGACATGATACGATACAATACGATACACTAGAATACACTACGATACAATATGATACAATACACTAGAATACAATATCATACAATACAATACGATACAATACGATACAATGCACTACGATAGAATACAATAAAATACAATAGAATACAATACGATAGAATACAATAGAATACCATACGATAGACTACGATACAATATAATAGGATACGATACACTACGATACGATATGATACACTACGATACGATACACTACGATATGATACAATATGAAACACTACGATACACTACGATTTGCTATGATCGGATGAGATATGCTACGATACGGTACGATACACTACGATACTCTACACTACGATACTATACACTACGATATGACATGAAACACTACGATACTATACACTACAATATGACATGAAACACTATGATACAATACGATACACTACAATACACTACGATGCGATGCGGTAAGATGCTATACGATACACTATGATACCATACACTACAATAAACTACGATACGATACAATACACTACGATATGAAAAACTACGGTACACTACGATTTGCTATGAAAAGCTACGATACGGTACGATACACTACAATACTATAAACTACGATACTATACCCTACGATACTATACACTACGATACGATATTATACGATATGATACTTTACGATACGATATAACATTATACGATACGACACAATACTATGCGATACTATACACTATAATAAATACAACACAATACAATATAATAATAATACTATATTATTATTATATCATATTAATATTACTATATTATTACCATACAAATAATAATAATACAATACGATGCGATGCGATATGATGCGATATGATGCGATACAATACGAGACGATACGATACACTACAATATGATAGACTATGATACGATATGCTACGATATGATAAACTACGATATGATACAATACGATGCGGTACAATGCAATACGCTACGATACACTACGATACAATACACTACGACAAGATATGATACGATGAGATACGCTACAATGAGATACGCTATGATGTGATACTCTACGATGCGATGCAAATACAATACGATACCTCCATTCGATACACTATGATACAATACACTACGATACGATACACTACGATATGATACGACATGATACAATGCGATATGATTCGATAGAATGTGATACGATGCGAAACGGTACACTACGATGCGATACGATAGACTATGATACGACACGACTCGATATAATACGATACACTACGATACGACACGACTCGATATGATACGATGCGATACGATAGAATACACTACGATAGAAAACACTACGATACGATACACTACGATACAATACACTACAATACACTACCATACGATACAATACACTACGATATGATACAACACGATACAATACAATAAACTACAATACAATACGACACACAACGACACGATACGATGCGATACAATACATTAGAATACACTACAATACAATACACTACGATACTATACACTACAATACTATACACCACGATAGGATACACTACGGTATGATACACTACGATACAATACACTAAAATACACTACGATACACTACGGTATGATACACTACGGTATGATACACTACGATACACTACGGTATGATACACTACGATACACTACAATACAATACACTACCATACGATACACTACAATACACTACGATACGATGCAAATACAATACGATACCTCCATATTTAAACCTCCTCCATGTTTAAACATCCATGTTTAATGATGGAGGAGGTTTAACGTGGAGGAGGTATAAACCTCCTCCACGTTAAACCTCCTCCCTCATTAAACCTGTTTTTTCCTTCGTCTTCAGCTCTGAAACCAGAGAATCGATTGTCAGTAATCTGCTGGTTGATGGAGGAGGTGCTCCTCCTCTTCAGGTGAATCTCCAGATCCCTCCTCCGTCAGCAGCTCTGACCTTCCCTCAAGGCCCGGCGGCGTTCGCTGAAGGACGTCTCGATCCGCTGACGCTGCACTTCCTGCCGTCAGCGCGGCGGCGGCTGCCAAGGTGTGAGAGGTGTAAGAGGTGTGGTTGATGAAGCTGAGGAATCGATGGAGCGAGGAATGATGAAGAAATGAGTGGAGGAGATGGACAGGGGGCTAAAATGACGGTGTCACATAAGTGAGGTGGAGGGGGACTTCAAAGTAAAATGCAAAGAGAGGAGGAGGAGGAGGAGGTGATCAATAACTCGTTGTGTATCAAAACTCAGCCTGTAAATCATTTCCAAATGTAATAAATAAATGAATGAAATGATGTAATCAGAGGTGTTGATGACAAAGATACAAATATAGTTATTTTATATATATTCTAGATATTTCTAGATGAATATTTTTGGATTCTGGATATTGACTATTTATATATATATATATAATATTAGTCCATAAGAAATTAATTCTTAATTCTGCAACAGCTCGCCACCCAATTTGGGTGAAAATATGGAATTTGAGATTTTCTAGTTTGGAACACATTTGACTGCCAAATAAATAAATAGAATCAATATGAATCTTAATCATCATTCCGGCCAATTTTGAGTAAAACAACAATTTAATTATTATGTGATTTTAGGTTTGGCTGAAACACATTTTGAGTTCTTTTAATGGTCAATATTCAGAAAACATTTATAACGTACATAAAAAAATATAACATGAATTAAATTCACCTCATTGGCTGATACTTTTCAACATGAACTGCTGGATATATTATATAATATAGTATAATATACTATACTATATTATAATATACTATAATATTATATAATATAACATAATATAACATAATACAATATAATATGATATAATAAACTATAATACAATATAATATACTATAATATAATACACTATAATAAACTATAATATAATATACTATAATAAACTATAATATAATACAATATAATATACTATAATATAATACACTATAATATAATATAATATACTATAATATGATATAATACTATGATAGAAGCAGCATCACGCACCGATTCATATTTAATGAGAATCCAAACATGGAGCATCTCCTGCAGTCTGCATCCTTTCCCAGCGTTCCAGGCAAATTGATTTATTTCACATTATTAATGAACTTTGCGGCGGCTCCACTTGTCAGCTCGGCCTGGAGGGTCAATACGAGAGAAACCCGATGTTAAGTGATTCTGTCCGCTAACGATTCAATATATCAGGACAAATGTCAGCTGCTCGTAATATGTTGATTCTCCGGGTCGGATCTGCATAAGCACTGCAGGTCTGTGTGTGTGTGTGTGTGTGTGTGTGTGTGTGTGTGTGTGTGTGTGGGTGTGTGGGGTTAAATAAATATCTGATGCAGAGGAAGAACCGTGTGAGCTCTGATCAAACACCACGGGGCTTCTGGTGTGCTTTAATATGTTAAATATCACATATCATTCATAATTAATGTGTTGGACTGTGAATATGGATGTGTGCATGGCCTGCAGTGTGTGTGTGTGTGTGTGTGTGTGTGTGTGTGTGTGTGTGTGTGTGTGTGTGTGTGTGTGTGTGTGTGTGTGTGTGTGTGTGTGTGTGTGTGTGTGTGCAGACTGCTGGCTGCAGTGCTCTGCATGGATCCAGCAGGATGGAGTCTCCGTGTTAGAGGTCGCTGGTTGTGTATTCTCTGCAGTCAATAATAAAGTTCGGACCGATGCCCACAGAAAGTTAATGAGCAGCACAAGGACCTCACAAAGTCATTTGCATCTGGGCAACAGCTCCTGGCTGTGGGGGGAGGGGTCACATCACAGCTGCCAGTCCACTCCTCAGTTTTATTATTATTAATAATGCTTATTTGTTCTCTCTGCTGGAGCTTCTCTTAAAAACACACTTTGCTATAAATTAGTATTTTTATAAAAAACGCTGCAGACTCTTGATCCCGAATCTTGTTGCCGAGGAACCGCTGTGTTTATTTGCGTGAATCATACATGAGATCATGAGATCATACACATGATGAGATCATACACATGATCATACATGAGATCATGTGATCATACATAAGATTATGTGATCATACATGAAATCATGTTATCATACATGAGCTCATACATGAAATCATGTTATCATACATGAGATTATGAGATCATACATGAAATTATGAAATCATACATGGGATTATGAGATCATACATGAGATCATACATGAGATTATGAGATCATACATGAGATTATGAGATCATACATGAGATTATGAGAGATTATTATGAGATCATACATGAGACCATACATGTGATAATTAATGAGATTATGGGATCATACATGTGATTATGAGATCATACATGATATCATACATGAGATTATGAGATCTTCTGATTGAGGGAGGAGTTTTAATGCTGAGAAGATATTTCAAAGTTGTATTCACACTATCAATAACATTTATAGACATTATTTTTTTACCTGAAATGTTCTGGAGACATTTGGAAAATAAACTATTTAAACAAATATGAAAACATAATATATGTATCACTATGTGTTCGCAATAAAACTGTTGAAAGATTTAAGAGGGACTGGAAGTCTGAAATATGATAAACTATGAAATGACTCATGTGAACGATCTATGAAGCACAAGCTTTAATATTCCAGGTGAAATAAGAATAATAAGCACAGAAGACAAAATGATCTGCTGCTGATGTGGAGGAGAACCCCAATAACTCATAAATCATAACGCGCTGCAGCATATTTACATCCAGCCGGGCGCGCGCGTCGCATCACGTTGCAGCAACAGATCGCTCCGCTCCTCTCACCCGGCAGGCTCATCTCAACGTGCCCGCGCCGCGCGCCCCCAGAGGAGGCAGACGCTGCTCCGAAGTGACACGAGACAAATGTTTCATTCAAATGCTGCTTCGCATATTGTGCAGGAAGTAATGAATTCCCGCCGCGGCCGCGCTTCAGCAGCAGCAGCAGAATTAAATGTAATGTTCATCCGCGGAGAGCCGCATAAATCACCGCTTTTGATTTGCATGGCGCGAGGCCATCCGCGCCGCCCACGCGGGAACAGCGCGGGACGCGAGGTGATGTCACGGGGAACAAAGCAATCTCCGCGCGCCTCATGAACACGGCGACCGGCGGGGCGGGTTCATCACGCGGCGGCGCGCGTGTCAAGTGTATTATTAAAAACATGCACGCGCTTTCATTTAAGGAGAGGCGCTCACAAAGTTTAATATCGTTTCGCTCAACAAGAAAAATGAATGTTTGAACCTTTGAAATCAACTGAAAGCAGAAGAGGCTGTAAAAGAAATACATTTTCATAATGTCAACGCTGAGTGATGAAAACAAAGTGACAGAATATTCAACAGCCTCATTTTTATTCAATCGATTATTGGCTGAATTAATCCGCATCGGTTTCTTTGTGCTTCTGTCGACTAAACAATACAGATATACACATCATAAAATTCATATTCATTATTATCAAGGTGGAATTCTGTCCAGGTGGATTCAACAACTAAATATTATTAACGTTGAAAAACATCCTCGCTGTATCTTTGATTGTATTTATTAAGTGACGGTTAATAATTAGAATGTGGATGAAATAGAAGCACCTGAACGCATCGCTGTGAAAACAACCAGATGTGAGAATGTTAAATGTCTATATAACGCTGTTATTATTATTATTATTATTATTATTATTATTATTATTAGTTATGTACTAAAACAATTATCGTATTATTATTATTTGTTTGTCCTCGTGCTTTATATAAAATACAATAACTCACACATGGAACAATAAAGCACATAATAATCAGGTTTATCTTAATGCTTCTATTCCTGTAAATCACACACACACACACACACACACACACACACACACACACACACACACACACACACACACACACACACACACACACACACACTCAGGCCCCATTAGGAACCAGCCCTGATCAATACCCAGTGAATTAGAGTGCTACTGATCTGATTAACTCCACATTATTTCCGACTGGCCCTGATTTAGGATGCAAGATGAGGAAATATCCCACTGAGAGACCACAAGGAGATCTCTAAGGACCCAGAGAGACTACAAGTAGATATCTTGGGACCGTTAGAGACCACAAGGAGATCTATGTGGACCCATAGAGACCACAAGGAGATCTCTAAGGACCCTGAAGACCACAAGAAGATCTCTCTGGGCCCTTAGAATACAAGGAGATCTCTAAGGACCATGAGAGACCACAAGGAGATCTCTAAGGACCCTGAGAGACCACAAGGAGATCTCTCTGGGCCCGTAGACATCACAATGAGATCTCTAAGGACCCTGAGAGACCACAAGGAGATCTTCATGGATCCTTAGATACCACAACAAGATCTCTTTGGGCCCGTAGACATCACAATGAGATCTCTAAGGACCCTGATAGACCACAAGAATATCTCTCTGGGCCCTTAGATACCACAACAAGATCTCTGTGGGCTCTTAGAGACCACAAGGAGATCTTCATGGATCCTTAGATACCACAAGAAGATCTCTTTGGGCCCTTAGACATCACAATGAGATCTCTAAGGACCCTGATAGACCACAAGAATATCTCTCTGGGCCCATAGATACCACAAGAAGATCTCTGTGGGCTCTTAGAGACCACAAGGAGATCTTCATGGATCCTTAGATACCACAAGGAGATCTCTCTGGACCCTTAGAGACCACAAGAAGATATCTCTCTGGATCTTTAAAGACCACCAGACGATCTTTCTGGACCCTTAGAGACCACAAGAAGATCTCTCTGGACCTTTAAAGAATTTCATCACATTTAGTTTAATTTCCTTTATTGCAACTTGTTTTATCTTCAGATATTGAAGACCTTTAAAAGCCTTGTTTGGTTGAACAGTTCTCCCTCTGGACGTGAACCTGATCCGAGTCCTGAACTCGCTCCTCTGAGGGGACGCGGGGGGGAGATGCAGGTTATTGAAATGAAATGGATCTCCTCTAAATGTGCTGCTCGGTAGCAGAGGAGGCGAGGGGAGAAGCCGAGTCCTCCCGAGGCCTGATGGGATTAGTGGCGGGCTGGATGGAGAGGTTCAGGTGTAGCGGCTCACCCCTGAAGGTAAAGAGATTAAACACAATGAAGATAATCTAAAGAAAAGTTCCTGCACTCCTCCGACACCAGAGAACTCTCGGCCTCTCCCAACAAATTCCCAGAAAAGGCTTTTTATTGCATGAGTGTGCAGGCGGGCGGCGTACAGGTGGCCGAGCGCTCGCCTCCACAGACCCAATAGCACTCAGGGGGGATGATAGGCTTTCACTTTAAAAGCATATATTCTGATTAATTCTTCTCTTTGTGAATTCTGCGTCTCTCGGAGCAAAGAGGCCGCCGGCCTGAAACCACAGAATCGTATTCAGGTTCAGTCTCTCACCGTGAACCAGAAATCCCTCATCAACCAGAGGATGAAGACCTTAACCTTCATCATCGCGCTCCTCGCGAAGACAAACAAGACACGATGCAATATTCCTCTAATATTATTCTCGAGATGTTTTTAACTGAATCATTTAACTCACTTCTTAAAACGTAAAAAGAACTTTTTTTCACCAAATCGTACATTTCTTCTTAGTTATTGAAAATATTTTTGACGGACGACGTACATTTCCTTAAAATGTAAGAATCTCAAAATGTTTTCTGAAAGTCTCCCATTTAAAATCAAACTATGAATTTGTGTTCTTATAATTCTGAGAACAAGCTGCTGTTCTTTATTTATTTTTTATTATAAAGGAATATCCATCTAATCAACACGGACAGACGAGCTGTCTTTTCACAATAAAACGTAGAGACCTTCACAGTAAACTACAAAATAAAGCTTGAACCTTCAGTGAAACCCAACAAATCTAATAACTGAGTCTCTGAGTGTCGATGTGTCACCTGATCATCAATCAATCGGTTTCATTATTGATTTCATCGTGGAGATTGTGGATAAAAACAGAGAAGAAGAAGAAGACATATGAAGACTAAAAGTGTTTAAGTTAAGTTTTAGGAGTGTGTGAGTCTGAGAGAGGAGGGGAGATGGGGGGAGGAGGAGGAGGAGGAGGAGGAGGAGGAGGAGGAGGAGGAGGAGGAGGGGTGTTGGACAGCGGAGGCTGTGAGAAAAACACACAAGCTCAAACAGCAGCGAATCAAATGAATTTCAAAGCGGAGCCGGAAGAGATTTGAGCAGCAATGAGCCGCTTCCTTCTCCTGAGACAAGAACCACAACTCAGAAGTAGAAGAAGAAGAAGAAGAAGAAGAAGAAGAAGAAGAAGAAGAAGAAGAAGAAGAAGAAGAAGAAGAAGAAGAAGAAGAAGAAGAAGAAGAAAAAACAGCTGCAAATAAAAAAAGCAAAGCAATCAATCATGTGGGAGAGAAGTCATTCCCGCCGCTGCTTGCAGGCAGCGAGGACGCGGCGGGACGAGGCCGGAATATGCAAACCGGTCCTGCAGAGACCAACGGGCCTTCCTGAGGACGGCTGGAAGCTCACTGTCACCAACACTCATTAATCAGCGCCGCCGCCGGCTATTAATCATATATTAATGAGATGGTCTCTTTGCTTTGGCCCGACCGGGCCTCCTCTCGGCCCCGGGAAGCCTCGCCGAGCACAAAGCGTCCAGCACTCCATTAATCTCCTGAGACAGACGGACACCTTCAGAGGAGACGGCAAACAGACGGGACCTTTAGAGAGTTTTATATTTATATTTGTATATCTTTAAACTCTCTTTATCGCGCTGAGAATGACGGAGAGATGAAATGGACTTTCTTTCATTGTTGGGAGTTGGAGAAACAAATTCACAGATTTAAAAGAGAACTGATGCTGTGGCTCCTCCCACGTTCTCTGGCTCCTCCCACAGTCCAAAGCCATGCAGCTCAGGTTAACTAAAGGCTCTAAATGTTTATTATATAATATATTATGCTATAACATGCTATACGAGCCCTGTGATCAACTGGACACATCAGAGTTCATGCTCACGCTCTCTCTCACCTGTCCACCTGGTTAGCAGTTTCCCCCTGCCTCCTGTCTTTATGCTAAGCTAAGCTAAACACATCCTGACATGAACTGGTGAACTTTTCCTTTAAGCAGCTGTTTTACAATATGACCCCAATCGCCTGTGTGATGAGTCAACAGACCAGGGCATCCTGGGAGTTGTAGTGTGTGTGTGTGTGTGTGTGTGTGTGTGTGTGTGTGTGTGTGTGTGTGTGTGTGTGTGTGTGTGTGTGTGTGTGTGTGTGTGACCTTAGAGCTTCCCCTGCAGAAATGTTTATCACACGTTGGGCATTAATAAACTGGAGCAGTGAATTAAACAGAGCAGGTGTCAGTGAATGCTGATGGAGAGAGCTGC
This sequence comes from Myoxocephalus aenaeus, assembly GCA_038501785.1. Classification (NCBI taxonomy): domain Eukaryota; kingdom Metazoa; phylum Chordata; class Actinopteri; order Perciformes; family Cottidae; genus Myoxocephalus; species Myoxocephalus aenaeus. Next base: position 498,596 of record JBAMJR010000080.1, read on the forward strand.
AGCATCATGAGGGTCAACTACTACACACACACACACACACACACACACACACACACACACACATACTGTATGAAACAGCAGCAGGATGAATCAGTGTCACAACCAGGAGACAACTTCGAGTTCCTTAGACTCTGGTTGTATAGAAGTCTATGCTTCATGTGTTAAAGCTGCATTCTCTCTCCTGACCACCAGGGGGCGACTCCTCTGGTTGTATAGAAGTATATGCTTCATGTGTTAAAGCTGCATTCTCTCTCCTGACCACCAGGGGGCGACTCCTCTGGTTGTATAGAAGTATATGCTTCATGTGTTAAAGCTGCATTCTCTCTCCTGACCACCAGGGGGTGACTCCTCTGGTTGTATAGAAGTATATGCTTCATGTGTTAAAGCTGCATTCTATCTCCTGGCCAGCAGGGGGAGACTCCTCTGGTTGTATAGAAGTCTATGCTTCATGTGTTAAAGCTGCATTCTCTCTCCTGACCACCAGGGGGTGACTCCTCTGGTTGTATAGAAGTCTATGCTTCATGTGTTAAAGCTGCATTCTCTCTCCTGACCACCAGGGGGCGACTCCTCTGGTTGTATAGAAGTATATGCTTCATGTGTTAAAGCTGCATTCTCTCTCCTGACCACCAGGGGGTGACTCCTCTGGTTGTATAGAAGTATATGCTTCATGTGTTAAAGCTGCATTCTATCTCCTGGCCAGCAGGGGGAGACTATAGAAAGTCTATAGAAAATTACTCTACTTCTCTCTTGATTTATTCCCTCAGTAAACATTGTAAACATGTTTTTATGTCTCAATCTCTAGTTCCAAGTCTTCTTCAATACAGCATACATCTATCTTTTGTTTCTTGAATATAAGTCATGATTAATGATAACAATAACATACATAATAATCCTGTGTGTGTGGAAGCCATCACTGCTCTCCTGACGCCTCATTAAGTGAACGAAGGTAAATGAAGCTTCACTTTACACCTGCAGGAGAATGAAAGAAATGAACTGTGAAGTTACGGAGCTCGACTTTAACACACAGACTGAGACTCAGCTAATGAGCCCCGAAGGACTCCATGAATCCACATCCAGAGAGACTAAATACCAAAGGACTCCATGAGTCCACATCCAGAGTGACTAAATACCAAAGGACTCCATGAGTCCACATCCAGAGAGACTAAATACCAAAGGACTCCATGAGTCCACATCCAGAGAGACTAAATACCAAAGGACTCCATGAGTCCACATCCAGAGAGACTAAATACCAAAGGACTCCATGAATCCACATCCAGAGAGACTAAATACCAAAGGACTCCATGAGTCCACATCCAGAGAGACTAAATACCAAAGGACTCCATGAATCCACATCCAGAGAGACTAAATACCAAAGGACTCCATGAGTCAACATCCAGAGAGACTAAATACCAAAGGACTCCATGAGTCCACATCCAGAGAGACTAAATACCAAAGGACTCCATGAGTCCACATCCAGAGAGACTAAATACCAAAGGACTCCATGAATCCACATCCAGAGAGGGACTCTAAACACCTGTCCTGGTGCATCATGGGAAATGTTTCTGGACTAAAAGTCTCCTGTTTAATGTCAAAACCACAACGACACCCTGAGGACGAAGATAATTACCCCCCCCCCCCGCCCTCCAGTCTCTGAGTGATGCTTGTTGATACCCTTTTAAACCGAGGACGTTGTGGACGGGAATCAAACCCCGATTGGAGACAGATGACGCTAATGAAGCACTCAGAGCTCGTAGAGCCAGAGGCCCATCTCCATGGCGACCTCCAGACGGGCCGATAGGTGTAATAACGGCCCCAAGCGGCGTGACGACATCATAAACACGCGACCTCGTGGCCGGGTTCGGCGTCCTGGAGCTGCAGACACGCTCTCTAATTGGTTTGTCGCTGTAATTACACACCAGAAGCAGGCGTGCAGCGGCGTGCAGGTCTGATTCGTGCACTCGTCCTCCACTACATTACCCAGGTGATCCTGTGAGGGGGAGGGGGGGGCAGATAGATCTCCCTCATGTGCCCCATGGGGGAGTGTGATGGCTTAAAAGCAAGGCAGCCACGAGAGACCCATTGACCTGAGGACAGGAGATGTAGAGCGGTCTGTCAGTCACTGCTGCTTTAATCAAGGACAGCTGCAGGACGTTGGACACGGAACACAGGAAGCGCAGAAATGTTACAGTCAAAAAGAAAACAATGGCTGCGATGCTATGCTATGTTAAGCTATGTTTAGCTATGCTAGGCTTTATTACACTATGTTACGCTATGCTAAGCTATGTTACGCTATGAACACTATGTTAAGCTATGTTAAGCTATGTTACCGTATGCTACGCTATGTTGCGCTATTTTACGCTATTCTACGCTATGTTAAGCTATACTACGCTATGCTACGCTATGCTACGCTATGCTACCTGATACTACGCTATTTTACGCTATTCTATGCTATTCTATGCTATTCTATGCTATTATACGCTATGTTACGCTATGCTACACTATGTTACACTATGTTACACTATGTTACGCTATAGTATGCTATGCTACGCTATGCTAAGCAATACTGCTTGTCTTTGTCTCTGTTGTCTTTAATGTCTTTTTAATATTTCTCTTGTTTATTGTATATTGTGTATGTAAGAGCAACGTATAACCGGAGTCAAATTCCATGTATGTGCAAACACACATGGCCAATAAAGCTGATTCTGATTCTGGTTATGCTATGCTATGGTATGCTATGCTATGTTACGCAATACTACGCTATGTTACGCTATGCTACGCTATGTTACGCTATGAATTTGGGGAGGTTAAAGACCAGTAGAGCTGCTGCATTCTGGATGAGCTGCAGAGGTCGGATGGCACTAGCAGGTAGACCTGCCAGGAGGGAGTTACAGTAGTCAAGGTGTAACATGACCAGAACCTGGACCAGAACCTGGACCAGAACCTGGACCAGAACCTGTGCCGCCTTCTGAGTGAGAAGGGGACGTATTCTCCTGATGTTGTGTAGCATGGACCTACAGGACGTTGAGCAGCCTGGACCTACAGGACGTTGTGTAGCATGGACCTACACAATGTTGTGTAGCATGGACCTTCAGGATGTTGTGTAGCATGGACCTACAGGATGTTGTGTAGCATGGCCCTGTTCTCTAATTATAAATATTGTTCAGGGTTCAATGTATTTTCCTTTACTTATCAGATTAATACATTTAATAAAACTTCAATAAACTTTCAATTAAACTAAACTGTTGCTCTTTTCAGCTCATGGACTTTGACCCTGAGCATGTGCAGCAGGAAGCAGGAAGTGCGACGCCTCACTCTTTATTATCTTTAGCTGACGAGATTATTAATAAACTGGTTTTCACGTATGAAAGTAACAGAGAAATATTACAAACGAATCAGTAGAAGAATACTACGACGCAGTAGAATAATACTATGATGCAGTAGAAGAATTCTACGATGCAGTAGAAGAATACTACGATGCAGTAGAAGAATACTACGATACAATAGAAGAATACTACGATGCAGTAGAAGAATACTACGATGCAGTAGAAGAATACTACGATGCAGTAGAAGAATACTACGATACAATAGAAGAATACTACGATGCAGTAGAAGAATACTACGATGCAGTAGAAGAATACTATGATGCAGGAGAAGAATACTACGATACAATAGAAGAATTCTACGATGCAGTAGAAAAATACTACGATGCAGTAGAAGAATACTACGATACAATTGAAGAATACTACGATGCAGTAGAAGAATACTACGATGCAGTAGAAGAATACTATGATGCAGGAGAAGAATACTACGATGCAGTAGAGTCCAAGTACCTCGATGTACTTGAGTGATGTACTCTCTTACTTCCCCTCTGTGCCAGAGAGGATTGTGGGAAGTGTCCGGCTGTGTGGAAACGTTAACATTAATGTTATGATTGGTCGGGTGGAGCTCTTTGATGACACGCTTAATGAGAGCGAGCTCAGTGGGGGGGGAGAGACCTCCCACATCAAAGAGAGACCATCTCTCCCTGAAGACTCTCTCTCTCTCTCTCTCTCTCTCTCTCTCTCTCTCTCTCTCTATATATATATATATATATATATATATATATATATATATATATATATATATATATATATATATAATCTCATGAGTTATGTTATATATATCATGAGATGAGATATATAACATAACTCAATGATTTGATCTCATTTAAAGATGTTTCTTTATTCCACGTCTCTAACTTATAGATATTATACATTATTAGTTATTTAAGAACTTAATGTACTTAAAGTACTTTCAGTACATTCCAATAGCTGCATGTCAAACACGATGATTGATGATCACACGAGTCAAATAAACCGTCAGCGCTCCAGAACAAACATGTGTGCGTGTGTGTGTGTGTGTGTCTGTGTGTGTGTGTGTGTGTGTGTGTGTGTGTGTAGGTGTGCGTGTATGTGTGTGTGTCTCATAAGTTTACTCAGCTTGTTATAGATGGCGTCTCGTGTCGCAGGAGGAAAATATTATTGCAGCGCTGGCCTCCGTTTGAAGGAGCTGAGAGAGAGAGAGACAGGCTGAGAGAGAGAGAGAGAGACAGGCTGAGAGAGAGAGAGAGAGAGAGAGAGACACAGGCTGAGAGAGAGAGAGAGAGACACACAGGCTGAGAGAGAGAGAGAGAGACACACAGGCTGAGAGAGAGAGAGAGAGAGAGAGAGAGAGGCGGAGAGAGAGAGAGAGAGAGAGAGAGGCGGAGAGAGAGAGAGAGAGAGAGAGAGAGAGAGAGAGAGAGAGAGACAGGTCCTAATAAACACGGCGGTCTGAATCCACGATGAGGACCGGTTCTCCATGAGGAGGTGTTTTCTCACGGAGCAGGAGGCCTGGTGGCTCCTCCTCCTCCTCCTCTTCCTCCTCTGCTCCATTGCTCCTCATCCCAACACGCTCACACATCAAAGGAGGTTATGGGGAGAATGTTTATATAAAACTCAGTGTGACTTCACTCTGCAGCCATCAGCTGGCCAGGAGGCTCCTCCTCTCCTCCTCCTCTCCTCCTCCTCCTCCTCCTCCTCCTCCTCCTCCTCCTCCTCCTCCTCCTCTCTGGGAAGCGCTCCCTCTCTGGTTCCCAGCTGATTCCATCACCGTGGTGATCTGCGTGTCGGATCTCCTCCTCGTGAGCAGCCGGAGCAAAAGAGTTTCCTCTGGATCCATAAAGTTGATCTCATGTCGTGTCAATAAGATAATCAATGAATGAATATCTGCACAGTACTTCATTCATAACATTGACATTAACATTCTAAATCAACATTTAAATAATGAGAATCGTTTTTTCACGTCTACAAATTTGGTTTAAAGCCGTTTTTAATTATTATTATTATTATTATTATTATTATTATTATTAGATCCGATGGTGTTTCTGACTCGTGTGATTTAAACATTTCTAAACATTTATGAAGAAAAGAGAAAAATTCTGATGTTTTATCCAACGAAATATTCAGCTTCAAAACATATTTGTTGACGTTATTTCACCGCGACTAGTTTCCTCTTTCTCTTGTTTATAGAACCACAATAACAGTGATCCTCTCACGGCGCCCTGTGGCTCCCCTCTGTGCTCTGTGTGGGCGGGGCTTCCAGCACCTGTTACCTGGGCTCATTGTGTGGGAGGGGCTTCCAGCACCTGTTACCTGGGCTCATTGTGTGGGCGGGGCTTCCAGCACCTGTTACCTGGGCTCATTGTGTGGGCGGGGTTTCCAGCACCTGTTACCTGGGCTCATTGTGTGGGCGGGGCTTCCAGCACCTGTTACCTGGGCTCATTGTGTGGGCGGGGTTTCCAGCACCTGTTACCTGGGCTCATTGTGTGGGCGGGGCTTCCAGCACCTGTTACCTGGGCTCATTGTGTGGGCGGGGCTTCCAGCACCTGTTACCTGGGCTCATCACCACACCTGCACGTCGTCTCCTCATCAGACCGTCACTCACACAGCAGACCTCTGTTCCTGTTCCTGTTCCTGCAGCCCAGCTGCCACCACCACGGCCATAAAGACCTGGTCCATAAGACCTGGGCCATAAAGACCTGGTCCCTGTCCCGGGCCATAAAGACCTGGGCTAAAAAGACGTGGTCCCTGTCCCGGGCCATGAAGATCTGGTCCATAAAGGCCTGGGCCCTGTCCCGTGCCATGAAGACCTGGTCCATAAAGGCCTGGGCCATAAAGACCTAGTCCCTGTCCCGGGCCATAAAGACCTGGTCCATAAAGACCTGGGCCATAAAAACCTGGTCCATAAAGGCCTGGGCCATAAAGACCTGGTCCCTGTCCCGGGCCATAAAGACCTGGGCTAAAAAGACCTGGTCCCGGGCCATAAAGACCTGGTCCATGAAGACCTGGTCCATGAAGACCTGGTCCCTGTCCCGGTCCTTCACACGGTCACATGACGCATCCCATGACTTCATGGGTGGGCGCCTCAGATCCATGAAGACCTGTGTAACCTGTCAAGGCCCGACAGCCAATGGGATCGCTCGGACGATCGGCCGTGACGAGGCAGCGTGACGCCGTGTAACGGAGGAGGATGATGAAGGGCGAGGAGGATGATGAAGGGCGAGCTTTGTTCCCGGAGGAGGAAGATGCAAGAGATACAAGAGCAGGAGGGAATGTTATTCATGACCTCTGAAAATGATCCGTCTTTAGATGTTTAGATTTATGATCTATAAACGTGTCCGCCTCACTCTGAAGGTTTTTATGAGTAATAAACATGAGAGTCAAAGTAAAGACAAAATAATAAATAATAAAATAACACAACTATGTACCAACACATTATCAGTATGTGTAATACCATCGTTTTGGAATAATATAGCCTACATATTTATATGTATCATATTAAAAGGGATTTATCCTGTACTGTAAAAATACACCTGAAACTACCCATATTTATATTTGAAATTTGATCTTTGACATTTATTTCTTTTAATCATTATTATTATTATTATTATTATTATTATTATTATTATTATTAATATATTAGTATTGCTTTATTATTATTGTCATTATTATTATGGTATTTTCTAAATATTGCTGATCTATACATTTATACTTTTCTTGTGAATTTAAAATGATATTTCGGTTCGAGGATAGAAACAATAAAAACAAACATATAAAACCACATTTATTTATCCGGCTGCAGTTCCCTTCTCCACCAAAGGGGCGCCGTCCTCCATCTGTTGACACTCGAAGAGAACCAGGAGACGCGAGGCCAGAATAGATATTCATATTTATTTATTCGTGTTTCACGCCTTCCTGTGATTTACTGTCACGTTTTATTAAAATACTGATGATCTTTGGTGCTTTTATTTGAACTGTAAATCTGGTCTCTGAATGATTGTTTTAAATCAATTGACTTATTTTGAGTGAGATGAATAAATTAAGTTAATTTAACTGCCAATTATTTAATGAATTAGTCAATGTATTTAGCAGCAAATAAATGAATGGTTAGTTGCAGCCTGGACAAATTACAAATTGATTGCTTATGACTGTTGTGTACAATGTATATTCATACACAAGTACATAAACATGTATTACTAGAGTGTCCCTGACTAAATATTGGATCAATATTTTGATTTGGGTATTTTCTATGTTTTGGTTAATTATGAAATTTCCATATTTGCTTGAGGAGGAATAGTGTGTTTAGTTTTTATTAAATGTAATGCTGGTCTGTAAATGGAAAATCTTTTTCCACGTGTGTTGCCCATGAAGGTGGAGCTGTGACATCACCACCCGGTTAACGAGCAGCGGATTATTCTAGAGAGCAATTAAAGTCTTGTTTGATTTTAAGTGTGCGGATGAAACTGTTTGCTGCAATTTGTTGAACATTAAAGCTCATGATGTTAATGTCGATCCATCAAGCAGGTTGGAGGGCGGTCTGCTGGGGGGGATGAATGGGTATGAATGGGGATGAATGGGTGTGTGTGTGCGTGTAGTATGAATGGATGAGGGGTGGGGGGGCAGCTGGTCGGCCATAGATTGACTTAACCTCTGTCACTTTGATGGCTTTTGTGTTTTCTATTGCTCTAAAAGACCGGGGCAGCTGTCCCAAAACCTAGACCCGCCCCCTACCACCCCCCACACACACACTTTAGTTAACCTCAACACACACACACACACACACACACACACACACACACACACACACACACACACACACACACACACACACACACACACACACACACACACACACACACACACACTTTAGTTAACCTCACATCAACATCAGCGGGTTAAAAAAGGGATAAATGACACAGAAAGTCAGAAGGTTGATAAATGATTCAGGATGTAGGAAGGTACACAGGTAGAGACGTCTATATGAAGGTACACAGGTAGAGACTTCTATAGGAAGGTACAAAGGTAGAGACTTCTATAGGAAGATACACAGGTAGAGACTTCTATAGGAAGGTACACAGGTAGAGACGTCTGTAGGAAGGTACACAGGTAGAGACTTCTATATGAAGGTACACAGGTAGAGACGTCTGTAGGAAGGTACACAGGTAGAGACTTCTATAGGAAGGTACACATGTAGAGACGTCTATCGGAAGGTACACAGGTAGAGACGTCTATAGGAAGATACACAGGTAGCTACGTCTATAGGAAGGTACACAGGTAGAGACTTCTATAGGAAGATACACAGGTAGAGACGTCTATAGGAAGGTACACAGGTAGCTACGTCTGTATCAGACATAAAGATACAACTGTGGATCATCTGCGTAAAACTTCACAAGGATCAGAATCGAGTCTTGAGGTGTACCACAAGAAGACAAGGAAATGATGTGTTTAACAGCAAAAATGACCAAAATCAGAACCATAAATATTTGATTCCACACATTCTATCTCCACCTGCATTACCCATAATGCATCTCTCCCTCTGACAGTAGTGTGGTAGCAGCTAAAGGCTAAAGGTGTGAGAGGAGTGAGACGAAATATTGTTGTAACACTCCTTTAGAGGAATGTTCATAATGAGCAGACGTGTTTTCCAGTGTGATAAACATCACTATTGACTGATTCAGGCCTGATTTCTGTGTCTGAGCTCACTGACTTTGTAATCAGGCCACATTACAGCGCGCCTCCCCTTTGGCCTCATCGTACCTCCCTCCAACCTCCCCATCTGGCCCTCTGCCCCCCCGAGTGAAAGGGGATTCACTCTGCTATGAATGTTAACCAGTCGGAGGGTGAGAGTGGGCCAAGCGCCTCCGTGTTGTTGTGGTCCACTCAGGCAGAGCAGCGTTTGACTGAGAACTTTTTAATAGCCCCCTGGAGTCGCTCCATGAACGGTTTGGCTCCGGCCGCTATTTGTCCCCGTTTCCTTTCTTTTGAGAGGGACGCCATTGTGCGCCCCACCAGCAAAGCCAAGGCAATCATTTCCACCGCTTTGGGTAATTTGTGGAGTATGAACGCTCTTGATTTATCATCTAGTCTCTATTAAAATCTGCGGGTCAGATTACGGCCCAGAACCTCCTGATCAAACGGCGTTCATTCAGCCATTATTCACTCTGTGTTGTTCTGCAAACAAAAGCAAAATGTTTTCATTTCCTGAATCCAAAAGTGAGATTCTCTTTGGGCAACATGTCAGAACGATGGTTATTCACAGAGGATATGAAGAATAATATCACAAAACTATAGAGAGCATGCAGGATGATGGCTTTCTGAAGTCCAACAGGAAGTCATCATGTTTCTGTAGTCCAACAGGAAGTCATCGTGTTTCTGTAGTCCAACAGGAAGTCATTGTGTTTCTGTAGTCCAACAGGAAGTCATCGTGTTTCTGTAGTCCAACAGGAAGTCATCGTGTTTATGTAGTCCAACAGGAAGTCATCGTGTTTCTGCAGTCCAACAGGAAGTCATCGTGTTTCTGTAGTCCAACAGGAAGTCATCGTGTTTCTGTAGTCCAACAGGAAGTCATCGTGTTTATGTAGTCCAACAGGAAGTCATCGTGTTTCTGCAGTCCAACAGGAAGTCATCGTGTTTCTGTAGTCCAACAGGAAGTCATCGTGTTTCTGTAGTCCAACAGGAAGTCATCATATTTCTGTAGTCCAACAGGAAGTCATCGTGTTTCTGTAGTCCAACAGGAAGTCATCGTGTTTCTGTAGTCCAACAGGAAGTCATCATATTTCTGTAGTCCAACAAGAAGTCATCATGTTTCTGTAGTCCACCAGGAAGTCATCGTGTTTCTGTAGTCCAACAGGAAGTCATCATGTTTCTGTAGTCCAACAGGAAGTCATCGTGTTTCTGTAGTCCAACAGGAAGTCATCGTGTTTCTGTCGTCCAACAGGAAGCCATCGTGTTTCTGTCGTCCAACAGAAACATGATGACTTTCTGTTGGACTACAGAAAGCCATCATCCTGCAGCATCCTATAGTTTAATGATTTTATTCTTCATATCCTCTGTGAATAACCATCGTTAAGCATTGTTAAAGACAAAGAGGCCATTCCATGAGCTAATTAGCTCTACGAGGAATCTCCACATTCATCATCCACCTAGAGCCTGAGCTCAAAGTTAAACCAGTCCCACCAGTCCAGGTCTCACTGACCTCCATCTCCTGCAGCCTCCTCCTCCTCCTCCTCTTCCTCCTCCTCTTCCTCCTCCTCCTCCTCTTCCTCCTCCTCCAGGAGAGGTTCAGGGAGTGTTTCCCGTAACGCACTCAGACGGCACTGTTTTATAAGAGCGGCGCAGCTGCTCGGTGAGTTACTGCCGGCTGTGACGGTTCTGATGAATCCACAGCACCGTAAAGGTTCTGATGAGTCCACAGCACCGTAAAGGTTCTGCTGAATCCACAGCACCGTAAAGGTTCTGCTGAATCCACAGCGCTGTTACAGCAGTCACATAAAAGCTTACTATGAAAACATGGTGTAAAACGGCCTCTTTTATTGGAACAAGTGTTCCCATTAGCCGGGGCCGGCGGCCTGTGAGAGATGAACGCGGCGAGGCTCTGGGCTTTATTACGGCCTGTAATCACAGACCGTAACCGTTAATCCTGCAACTGTTTGTTGCTCGCAGCCGGTTATAAAGAGACACAGTTTGGCTTCATGATGTTCAGGATATTTTACACTGAAACCACAACAGAAGCGTCTGTTTATCAAACCCTACTGGGAGCTTTCACTGGGACTCTCTCTTTATTTAACACCAAGTTCAGCTTCCTCGTCCTCTTCCTCAGCTGTCCTTGTTCTAGGACACTGTGTCTGTCTGTGTTCAGGATGAATATGAGATGGACACATGAACGTCTCCCAGTGAGGACGAGAGGTTTACTGGTGACTTGACTCACAGAAACTAAAACTACTATCTCATATATTTGATAACGTCTTCTCACAATCTCGCGTATGAAAAGAGATTAAATCATTTAAAAACACGAGGACGGAAAACAATCCTTCAGCAGCCGAACAGAAGCTCTTTTCAATTTAAATTGTATTTCAGAGCGAAATAAATAAAGTGAAGAGTTTCTATCTTTAAATTGGGCTTCTTCTTTATTTTTTTCCTTCATGAAATAAAAGCTCAGATGTCAGCAGTTTGATTAACTGGCTGGTTATTAAGAGGCTCGTAGCGGGTCAGTGACAGAGCGGCGGCCAGCTGAGGAATCGTTGCTTCATTTAATTGCATTAATTAAAGTGCTGATGTGTTTGTGCCTTTTATGCGAGCCGCTGTTGACAAATTACACGGCTGCCATGTTTGATTAATAGCTGCTTTAACATACATGTTAGCCGTGAAACATCTCAGATGTAATAATAAAAGAGCACATCATTCACTGCTCAAACAGCCGCTCTCATAAAGTCAAGATGGGAATGAATCATCATGAGAAAGCTTCTTCAGACCTGAAGTCACGCAATATGAACAGATGAGATATTAATATGTAGATAGAAAAACACAGAATAGATATTAATATGTAGATAGAAATACACAGAATAGATATTAATATGTAGATAGAAATACACGGAATAGATAGATAGAAATACACAGAATAGAAATTAATATGTAGAGATAGAAATACACAGACTATATGATATATTAATATCTAGAGATAGAATTATACAGAAGAGATGAGATATTAATATGTAGCGATAGAAATATATAGTACAGACAAGATATTAAATAGAGACATAAATATCTAGTATCGAAGAATCTCCTATTCTTGCCAAAACTGATTATGGAGAAAATTATATTTACGGACATTAGTAGTAGTGTAATGTAGTAGAGTCAGTAGTATTGAAAATATAAATATATCTAGTTTATACAATATAGTAGAAAGGATACATAAATATGTAGTACAGAAGATGTATAAATATCATTATATATAATATATAATAATGCTGCATTGTAAACAAATGCAATGTTAGCAAGCTGTTTCCTCATTGGTCAGAAATGCTTCCAGGAAGATTTCCCCTCTTTCTTTTCCTCCCTCCTTCATTATGCAGCTCCAACCGCGTGCGCTAATAGTTGTTTTCTTTGTGTTTATGAGGTTAATAAACCAGCGTTCATTAAATGAACTCAATATCAATATCCAGCTCCACTGAGCATCTGGACTAGAAAGCAGTCCTGATGAATCTTCTCAGTTCTCATCTCAACAGCGCTGATGATCTTCAGACGGAGATTATCTCCATAAGTGAGACAATAATAATGTTGATCGTCACAAGCTATTTTTCATCCATCATCAAGCCACGGACCAGCTGTTACAGATGTTAAGGTCTAAAGGGTCTAAAGAGTTGTTACTGGGAGCTCCTCGCGCTTGTTTTGCATCATCATCCCAGTCCATATCGTCCCGCCTCAGTCCATATCGTCCCGCCTTAGTCCATATCGTCCCGCCTCAGTCCATATCGTCCCGCCTTAGACCATATCGTCCCGCCTCAGTCTGTATCGTCCCGCCTCAGTCCATATCGTCCCGCCTCAGTCCATATCGTCCCGCCTCAGTCCATATCGTCCCGCCTTAGTCCTTATCGTCCCGCCTCAGTCCATATCGTCCCGCCTCAGTCCATATCGTCCCGCCTTAGACCATATCGTCCCGCCTCAGTCCGTATCGTCCCGCCTCAGTCCATATCGTCCCGCCTCAGTCCATATCGTCCCGCCTCAGTCCATATCGTCCCGCCTCAGTCCATATCGTCCCGCCTCAGTCCGTATCGTCCCGCCTCAGTCCATATCGTCCCGCCTCAGTCCATATCGTCCCGCCTCAGTCCATATCGTCCCGCCTCAGTCCGTGTCGTCCCGCCTCAGTCCGTATCGTCCCGCCTCAGTCCATATCGGCTAGTATTTATTCTAGCTCAGAACGTAAACAAGACTCACCTGTATCACGTCTGTTGCGTTCAGGGGCAGCGGTGAGGAACGGACATCCCGGTGCTGGTTGTCGTCCATGTGAACAGCACCGCGCTGAGCTTTACAGCACCCAGACCTCTCCGTTCCCCGAGGCCGTGGACTTCCTCTCCGAAGATGTTTACCAGAACCAAACATGGTTCCTCCTGCAGCTGAACTTCCCTCAAGGGAACCAGAGATGCCTTTACTGCCCGTAGTCCTGCATCTGACTATCAGCCTGTTTATTCTGTGGCCCAGTGTGCTTTTTTTGTGTGTGCACCTTTTGGATAATCTTTATAGTTTATCATTCGTTTAATTTGCCGTCCTTCCCCGTTTGTAGTGCAGCTGCTGTTCAACTATTCCCCTCTGGATGAATCCCGTTGTATCTCATGTTGTGATCCATCTTTGCATAATAATAATGTGACCGACTGTGGCCCGGTGTGAAGCCTTTATCGCAGTTTTAATGACGCTGCATTAAACCTCTGATGAGTGTGGAAGCCGGGACATCAGCCACACATTCCTGTCCGTAGTCATAACTGTGAGATGAGTCACTGCCACACCTCGTTAAAATAGCAGCTGCAGCCTCCTCAGTTAGTGTTAGCTGATGAGCCTCGATGGACCCACTTACACTAATATTATTGTTACACATGATATTGTGATGTGACGGCTGCTCATGTCAGAGAACAACCTCCCACTGCTCATCGTCACCATCAAGTAGATGTCAGACTTAAAGAACTGATTATTAAGTGAATATGCTGCTTTGAAACACTGTGGTTTTCATGTATTACATTCATTATATATAAATATATATTTCTCTGATGCCTCAGAGGATGTGTAGACTGTGATTGAGGGGGGGAAAAGACCTGTTGAGGAAGAGGCTATTTAATTAAGTTGCTAACAAAATACAAATCTCAATAGCTTGGGAATAATTGTGCAACCCTCATTAAGCATTCCATCTGGGCAATTACCCTCTTCTTCTCTCCGGAGTTATAAATGACTGGCCGGTAATTGAAGCTAGCAGTCAGCGAGAGCCCGAGATGAACTGAATTACACAATGTCATTAAAATAAATACATCAAATTATTATCCCATGGAAAATAAATGGACTGAACGCGTGTAATTGTTCTTTCGAATTAGTTCCTCCACCCGTCTGAGTCCGTCAGTGCACCCGGTGTCCACCAGGGGACCCGTCTCCGTCCTGTCGGCACATGTCCGACATGAAGGAGGAGTGACTTTATCTCCAGTAAACACAGCTCGCTCCCTTTGCACCATTTAGAAGATTAAGCAGCACACAATTGAAGAAAAGCTCATTTCTTGTTCCAAAGATAGAGCGCCTGCTGGAGTAGGACCCATTGTGAGACGCGTCTTTGTCCGCTCTGACTGATTACTTCCTTGATCTGGTAAAAAGGGGAATCCTTTCCTTCTTTACCTTGAACTCTGCAGAGGAGCCCGAGCTTGAAACATTCTCAGCTGAATTGATAGTGACCTGATTTATGGGCCTTATTGCGCCGTATAATTAATTTTATGCATATGACTTCCTTTACAATTACCATGCGGGCCGATTGGAGAAGTTCACTGCTTATATGAAGCCATCAATAACTGCAGATTCATCAGGGGACGGGCTGGACATGTGGTCAGGACAGAGGACGAAGATATCGTCTCCTGGAAGTGAGATATCTTGGGAAAGGGCAAACGCAAAACGCTCGACTGAAACCACTAAAGGGAGAGAGGAGGACGAATCTGTCCAACATTCATTGACTGAGTCAGAGTGATGTCCTTTACGACTACTAGTTACGACGACGAGTAACGACATCGAGTAACGCCGACGACAACAACCGCGAGTAACAAACGCTTGTAACAACCAACTGCTAGTAACAACCGCTAGTAATAACCGCTAGTAAGGACGACGAGTAACGACGACGAACAACAACGACGATAACAACGACGATAACAACCGCTAGTAACAACCGCTAGTAACAACCAACCTCTAGTAACAACCGCTAGTAACGACGACGAGTAACGACGACGAGTAACAACGTCAAGTAACCACGACGAACAACAACGAAGACGAACAACGACGATAACAACCGCTAGTAACAACCAACCGCTAGTAACAACCAACCGCTAGTAACAACCGCCAGTAACAACCAACCTCTAGTAACAACCGCCAGTAATAATTGCTAGTAACGACGACGAGTAACGACGACGAACAACAACGACGATAACAACGACAATAACAACCGCTAGTTACAACCGCTAGTAAGGACGACGAGTAAGGACGACGAGTAAGGACGACGCGTAACGATGTGTAATGACACTGTAGTAACTAACCCATTGAACGGACCAGGCTGTAAAAAGGGTTTATTTGTGATGTAAAGTTGTACATTTGAACATGACGCTCTTTGAGGATCGACTCTCTGGAGCCTCAAGTGGTCGGTTGAGGAACTGCTTTTTGTCACTTCAGCATTGCCTTCATTTCTGCCGCGAGGTTCAAATCTATTTAAATGACTTGAATCTAACAAATAAAAACGGTAGATTATTAAATGTCCATAACGTTTAAAAATATCTACCACACTATTCACATTATTCATTTTGTTCATATTTCCATCGTCACAGCTGAATATTAAGATGTTGAAGTCTTTTTGAGTTTCTATCTCCTTCAGAGACAAACAGAAAGGAAAAGAAAAAGGCTTGATTTTTTGTTTCAATAATCTGAGCTGAACAAACTCTTTTACTGGACGTCTCATCAAACTTCAATAAATAACAACTAAATATAATGTTGCCATTCACTTAAACACAGCAACCAGAGAAATACAGTTCTCTTTCATCTGAATAAAAAGGAGGAATGAAGACGCGCGATGTCAGCCTGTGATGTCACCGCCCAGCTGACTCTGACTCCTGACATCATCATGTTGAGTAAACAAAGACAAACAGGTTATGTCGTGGTATTAATGTCGGAGCAGCAGCAGGTGTTTATTAAAATGAAATGCAGCAGCAGGAACCTGATGTGGATGACATGAATAATGTAGCTGACAGTAAAGGAGGTAATATAAATGCACACATATCTTCTAATCGCTGAGGCTCTCCTGGCGTCTCAGTGGAGGAGCAGCAGAATTAATCCACACATGTATCTCCGCCTCACAATTATTCACATACAGATGCATGATAATGATTCACAGATTAATCCGTGTTCCGGTGCCGCGGCGGCAGCGTCCTCGTCCCCGCTGACCTTTTCCCTCCGCGCGTTTCCATCACAGCCGGCCGCCTGATGGAGGCCGACAGCCGAGCGACGGCTGCAAGGCGGCACTCGGGGCCCAGGCGCCTTGATTCAGACTCCAGGAGGAAAACTACAACTTTTAGTAGTTTTTCATCTGTTTCTAGTCGGATTTAAATATTGACGATTCTATTCATTTTTAAGTAATAATCAAAACCTGAATCAAACTATGAACCACACTGGGATTCACATTCATAAATGATGAGTAACTGAATGTTCAGGTACTTCTACTTTGAGTATTTCCATTTATACTAAATATTGTACTTTTTACTGCCCTAGTATTAATACATGGAGGACTAGGAGGACTATGAGGACATGGAGGACTATGAGGACATGGAGGATATGGAGGATATGGAGGATATGGAGGACTATGAGGACATGGAGGACATGGAGGACTATGAAGATATGGAGGACATGGAGAACATGGAGGACTATGAGGATATGGAGGACATGGAGAACATGGAGGACTATGAGGATATGGAGGACATGGAGGACTATGAGGACATGGAGGACTATGAGGACATGGAGGACATGGAGGACTTGGAGGATATGGAGGATATGGAGGACTATGAGGACATGGAGGACATGGAGGACTAGGAGATGGTTATTTTTGTTATTTTCATTATCTTCATTATTTTTATTATCTTTGTTATCTTTATTGTCTTTATTATCTTCATTATCTTCAATATCTTTATTATCTTTATAATCTTTATTTACTTTATTATCTCTATTATCTCTATTTATCCTTTACGTTCTAGAAGGATCTACTGGACACGTTAAAGGAGACGAGGACAGCTTCTATCAACATGCTTTAATACAACAGCAGCTCTGTCACACACACACATACACACACAGACACACACACACACACACACACACACACACACACACACACACACACACACACACACACACACACACACACTGATCTTCAGACTCTGAAGGTCAGTGTGTGTCGGCCTGCAGCAGGAAACAGATGTTTGATACAGCAGGCTTCAGGTGCTGCTGACACAAATCACTGCGTACACACACACACACACACACACACACACACACACACACACACACACACACACACACACACACAGAGCTGGGATGTTAATCCCAGCAAACAGGATTATCCTCAGAAAGGATTTCTCTGTGAAGCGTTTCCTCTTAATTAGAGCTGTTAGCTTCTTATTAGGAATTAAAGGGTTAATTAGTGATACAATTACATTAGGGGAGGAGCCAGGAAGGGGGGAGGAGGGGCTGCCAACAGGTGAGCTGTGAGGGAACATGTGAGCTGTGAGGGAACAGGTGAGCTGTGAGGGAACATGTGAGTTGTATTAAAACACATCAATGGGATTCAGTCTCAATGACAAGTAGTCCCGCTGAAAGTAGTCCCGCTGAAAGTAGTCCCGCTGAATGTAGTCCCCCCTGAAAGTAGTCCCTCCTGAAAGTAGTCCCCCCTGAAAGTAGTCCCTCCTGAATGTAGTCCCCCCTGAAAGTAGTCCCTCCTGAAAGTAGTCCCCCCTGAAAGTAGTCCCGCTGAAAGTAGTCCCGGACAGAGTGCCTGTTTGCTGCGGAGGTGAGTACAGGTAACACCCAGCGGGTCACATCTGAATGTCAGGTACGTAGAGACACATTAACCCCTGATGCTCCTGTTTACTACTCGCCCACGCTCACCATTCCTGGTCAATTCATCATTAGGCTTCCTCGTGCACACGCCCCCCCATGCTCCCCCTCCCCCCATCCTCCCTGAACCATTCATCACCGGGCGGCGGCTGACAGTGACGGATGGGGCGGCCCGCCACTGGCACTCTCCCAGCCGGAGACTCATACGGCCACGGCGGCGGACTGACAGCTGGAGCAACATGTCAAGTGGTGGAAAGACTGCGGCCATTAATAACCTCCGTCACATGATCGCCTCGTGTGGGGGGGGGGGGTCCACGCCGTCCGGGAGATGTCACGCGAGCGAGGCCGACAGTCATGGACGCATGATCTTTAATCAAGTGTGCGGGGATGATGGGTAATGAATATATCGCTCACAGATTGGAAGGTGTGTGTGAGGAGGTGGGAGGGGGGGCGGGGGGGGGGGACCCATCTGTGGTTCAGGGCGACCCGGAAGGGGGGGGGTCCTCTTAAGGACGACCCCACCACTCGCCACACATCTGAGAACATGTAATGTGTCGTTCATTCAGTCAGAGATCGTAATCATGTGATCATGTGATCAGGTCTCCTCAGGCCCCTCAAGGCAGACAGACCACCTGACCCCACTCACTTTTTAGGGTTTTTAGCTTCTACTTCCTGTTTTCATCTGATTCAGGTTTACAATGTGGTTATTATTATTATTATTATTATTATTATTATTATTATTATTATTATTATTATATAATCAAGACTAATCAAACTCTTTTCTGTCCAGATGTTGAAAAGTAGAAAGACACATCTGATCTAAAGGTACTTTATACTACATCTCAGAGGTACATGTTGTACTTGTTACTGGTAATCTTTAAACATCAGATATAAGAGGAAAACTTTTCGTTTAACTACATTTACATACTTTTACTTCTGGAAGGTTTTTATTGCAGTAATTTACACACATTGCAGTGTTTTCTGTGTGTACTCGTACCTTCTCTCGGCAAGGAGCAGTGGAAGCAACAGACCTCTCTGGCGGTGAACAGCTGATCGACTTTAATGGACTTTCACCTCCTCTTGCAAAGCAGGAGGTGTTTCCTCCTCTCAGAGCCGCCAGGATCCTTTAATCCCATTCTACACGCCAATCAAAGATCCATGAATCAGGCCGTGATGATCAGACCTGGTCCGGCCTCCTGCATGTCATTATGGTAACAAAGCTGCTTTTAATGAGATTCCACAAAGCTCCAAATCAGGCCGTCCCATCATGCATCCTGGCTAATTCACTTAACAATAACTCTTCCCCAAAGACGAGGAGGAGGTTTGTCCTTCACAGCCAGCAGGAGCTCCTCGTCCCCACGAGGAAATATCATTATCCATAAGAGGGACATTAGGGGGATGGGGGGGTGATTAACTCAAACGTCCTCAGTGTCCCCGACTCTCAGATTAAGATTTGGCAGAAAGCAGTGATGATGAGGAGAAGAAAGTCCCAAGTGAAGCTAATTTATGAAGAGGAAGAGGAATACGATGACATACCGAGAGGATTCAGTCTATGATGTCATACCGAGAGGATTCAGTCCATGATGTCATACCGAGAGGATCTCCTCTGTGATAAAAGTCCACCAGTGAAGATAACAAACACATGAAGACATCGGATCTGTTATGAATCTCACCTGTTCAGTTCATTCTGTATACCTCTTGGTCACGCCCACCTCATCAACTCCATCACACTCACCTGTCCACTCTGCTGCACCTGCTCCCTCTGGTATATAAGCCTTATATCAGTACGACCCTTCCTGTTTGGACTTCTCCCCATTGCCTCTTCCCCGGGATGACCCTTCCTGTTAGGACTTCTCCCCATTGCCTCTTCCCCGGTACGACCCTTCCTGTTTGGACTTCTCCCCCTTGCCTCTTCCCCGGTACGACCCTTCTTGTTAGGACTTTTCCACCATTCCTCCTCCCCAGTACGCCCCTTCCTGTTTGGACTTCTCCCCATTGCCTCTTCCCCGGTATGACCCTTCCTGTTAGGACTTCTCCACCTTGCCTCTTCACAGGTACGACCCTTCCTTTTAGGACTTCTCCCCATTGCCTCTTCCCCGGTACGACGCTTCCTGTTTGGACTTCTCCCCATTGCCTCTACCCCGGTACGACCCTTCCTGTTTGGACTTCTCTACCTTGCCTCTTCCCCGGTACGACCCTTCCTGTTAGGACTTCTCCACCTTTCCTCTTCCCCAGTACGACCCTTCCTGTTTGGACTTCTCCCCCTTGCCTCTTCCCCGGTACGACCCTTCCTGTTTGGACTTCTCCCCCTTGCCTCTTCCCCGGTACGACCCTTCCTGTTAGGACTCCTCCACCTTTCCTCTTCCCCAGTACGACCCTTCCTGTTTGGACTTCTCCCCCTTGCCTCTTCCCCGGTACGACCCTTCCTGTTTGGACTTCTCCCCCTTGCCTCTTCCCCGGTACGACCCTTCCTGTTTGGACTTCTCCCCCTTGCCTCTTCCCCGGTACGACCCTTCCTGTTAGGACTCCTCCACCTTTCCTCTTCCCCAGTACGACCCTTCCTGTTTGGACTTCTCGCCCATTGCCTCTTCCCCGGTACGACCCTTCCTGTTTGGACTTCTCCCCATTGCCTCTTCCCCGGGATGACCCTTCCTGTTAGGACTTCTCCCCATTGCCTCTTCCCCGGTACGACCCTTCCTGTTTGGACTTCTCCCCATTGCCTCTTCCCCGGTACGACACTTCCTGTTTGGACTTCTCCCCATTGCCTCTACCCCGGTACGACCCTTCCTGTTTGGACTTCTCCACCTTTCCTCTTCCCCAGTACGACCCTTCCTGTTTGGACTTCTCCACCTTTCCTCTTCCCCAGTACGACCCTTCCTGTTTGGACTTCTCCCCCTTGCCTCTTCCCCGGTACGACCCTTCCTGTTTGGACTTCTCCCCCTTGCCTCTTCCCCGGTACGACCCTTCCTGTTAGGACTCCTCCACCTTTCCTCTTCCCCGGTACGACCCTTCCTGTTTGGACTTCTCCCCATTGCCTCTTCACCGGTTCGACCCTTCCTGTTTGGACTTCTCCACCTTGCCTCTTCCCCGGTACAACCCTTCCTGTTTGGACTTCTCCACCTTGCCTCAGCCCCGGTACGACCCTCCCTATTCGGACTTCTCCACCTTGCCTCTTCCCCGGTAACCACCATAGTCTTCTGTCCTCGACCCCGAGATTCTGCTTCTGTATTCAGTTTCCTGTTGTGTGTTCTGCCTGAATAAAGCTCTGCTCTTCACTCACTATTCCGTATTTCGTCTGAGTCCTTACATATAGACCACCACCCAGTACATTTCGTTCAGTTTTATAGTTTCATTAAAAAAACGAGATCAGTTCCATAAACATCAACATAATCTGTTGATCAAACTGTTGATCAAACTAAAAATATAAGTTGTACATGAAATGTAATACTTGTGTATTAGGATATAACATGTTTACAACCACATGTTTACAACCACATGTTTACGTTGCCCGACATGTTTCATAAACAACAAGAATATTATAAACAGTTCCAGCTCACGTGATTGTTTTACTGGATAGAAACGGTTCGTTCAAATTAAAACATATGAAACGTATCAATGGCTTCATCTATAAAGTGTCACGACATGATTTATTAAACATTAATAATATTACTAGTATCTGTCTGTATATCTGTCTGTGTGTCTGTCTCTCTGCCTGTCTGTCTGCAGCTTCTTAACCAGAGTTCCTTTAACTAAACGCTCCCATCTGTTGAGGGTCTTTTGTCTGTTAAGTAATGCAGCTGCAGAGCTGCTCCTCCTCCTCCACTCCTCCTGTTATTATAATACTGTTACTACCCACTGATTTATTCATTGGCTTTACACACAGACATGAACACACCCCTCTTCCTCCTCCTCCTCCGGCCCACGACTCCTTTCTCTGCTCTTCACATCACCTCCTCCTCTTTCTTTCTGTCCACTCAGACCTCCCAGCATCCAGCTGTCACTCTAAACCCTGGTCTGGTCCGAGGTCTGGACCCCCGACCGCATGCCGGATGATCAGGATTATTTATAATTGTAATTATTATTAATATTTTTATATAATCTTTATTATTTATTATCATCGTTATCATTGTAATTATTATCATTATTATTATAATCATTATAATATCATTATTATAATCATTATCATCATTTTTATTACCATCATCATCATTATTATTATTATTATTATTATTATTATTATAAGAACAAACTTCCTGTTTCAGGTGTTTCCAGGTGTTTAAAGGTGTCTAAAGGTGTTTCCAGGTGTTTCCAGGTGTTTTAAGTTACAAAAAGACTTCAGCATCTGATCAACGTCCTCAACATGACATCACTTAATCAACAAGTCAGAGAGAAATGTCCTTGAATGGGTGTTTGAATAGTTTGAGACAGAGAGAGCGCCCTCCTCTCCTCCTCTCCTCCTCTCCTCCTCTCCTCCTCTCCTCTGTCCTCCTCTTCTCCTCTGTCCTCTCCTCCTTCCTCCCTCCTCCTGATGAGGTCTTCATCATCAGCCCCTCGTCTTCCTCTTCGTGGCTGACGTCCTGACCCGTCCCTCATGTTGAACCTCGTGTTCACTGACAGCCTCGTCCTCCTCGCTGTCGTATGACAGACAGACAGACAGACAGACAGACAGACAGACAGACAGACAGACAGGCAGACAGACAGACAGACAGTCAGACAGACAGACAGACAGTCAGACAGACAGACACTTACCGTCTCTGGGACACGCGGCCTGTTTTATGGGGGGTGTTAAGTGATGAGTTAGCATCATCGGCTGTGAAGCTGTCAGACCCCAAACTGTGGTGGGAATAACCCTTAGAAGAGGGGGGAGGGGGGTCCTTTGCTTGTTGCTTTGTTGCTTGTTGCTTTGTTGCTTGTTGCTTGTTGCTTGGTTGCTTGTTGCTTGACTTTAATTCAATCCCCCCTCCCTCCCTACAGGGCAGAACACTTTTACAAGCCCCCTCCCGATAAAGGCGGTGAGGCTGGTGCTCCTGTTTGACTGCACATGGCACGTTGTAATAAAGCCCCCCCCCCCCCCCCCCCCACTGATCCTTTAACTGATCTTCAGATTCGATGTGAAGCTACTTTTCTATCATCGCTTTGTGGCTTCTGAAGTGATGGAGTGAGATTATGAAGAGGATGAAGAGGAGGATGAAGAGGGTGAAGAGAAGGAGAAGGAGGATTAAGACTATGAAGAGGAGGAGGACAAGGAGGAGGAGGAGGAGGAGGGTGATTGGCTGCTCTTCATCACCAGTCAAACTGGTACTCTGAAGAACTGAACTCAGATCAGACATTTAGTTTAAGAAAAGTGAAAATTCAGCACAAAGACAGAAATAAGAATTTATAAATTAAAATTATATAAATAAAATATATATATAAATAAAATATATAAATATTATTTATATAATACATATACATATTATTTGTATTATGTTTTATATATATATATACATATATATATATATATATATATATATATATATATATATATATGTATATATATATATATATATAAACAACAAAAAACTAAACAGATCAGATTTCTAAACAGTCGAAGGATTAAAAAGTCAGACTCACAAAATAACGACTTAGCTATTGATGCTAACTCCTGAGCTAGGAGGCTATGCTAAGTTAATTAGCTGGACAAGTGAGAAAGTGATCATCATCATCATCTTCTCTGAGGGAAACCTTCCTTCATTAGTAATAATGTGTAATTAGTAACTATTAGTCCGATCAGCTGTTCCAAGATTAAACATCATCAACAGACGAATGTGTGTTTGATGGTTTTAACTAACGACCATGACATTATGACATCATTACACCATGACATCATGACATATTCACACCATGACATCATGACATATGACATCATTACACCATGACATCATTAAATCATTACACCATGACATCATTATACCATGACATCATGACATATTTACACCATGACATCATGACATATTTACACCATGACATCATTACAGCATGACATCATGATATCATTACATCATTACATCATGACATCATGGCATCAGAAAGTTGGGAGGTGTGAATTGATTCTCTTCTTTTGTTTGACTATTCATCGTCGCTCAGCACACGACCAGTTAAACTGTCAGTGGGGGGGCATTGAGAGGGGGGGGCATTGAGAGGGGGGGGGGGGGGGGGGGGGGGGCATTGAGGGGGTCGCTGCCTCGGCTGTCGGGCAGAAAGAATCTTCAAGTTCATTCCGTGTGATTAAACCTTTTTCTTCCTGGCTAATTATGTGGAAATGAGGAGGACAATAAAGCATCTGGTTCTCATTCTCCCTCTTTCAGCCCGCCCTCCATGTTGTGACAGGCTGATGCATTGTGGGTCAGCGGGGAGCAAATAGATGAATTTATAACTTTGTCTTTTCACGCTGAGATCTTTGTCCCTCGCCCCACTGTTCCACCCCAGAGACCATCACTTATTCTGAGGACCCCAAACTGAGACCGGCCTGGACCACTACCCCCCCCCCCCCCCCCCCCCCCCCCCTCTTTGGGACACAAAGAGGGAGGGACCGTGACCCCCCCACACACACTCTATCACACACTCACACACACACACACCCAGACGGGCCACCCTGCTCACTAATTCTCATCAGCAGGAAATCCTGTTGAACCGTCACCATGTGAACAAACGTTAGAATAAGAAACGTCTTCAGGTTTGTTCTTAACAACGTCATAAATCAACTCGTTCAAAACAGTCAGAACTCAGCAGCTGTCAATCATCTCGTCTTTGGACTCGATCCATCAAAACTAATTATTCTATGGAACAGAAGAATGAATGCGAAGTGAAGCTTTTTTTCTTGTTTATCGGCCTCCAACCAGACAGGAAGTGGGGCAGCACTAAAGCCCGCCCCCTGCTTCATCTGATTGGCTGTCTGGTCTGACAACGACGCCTTCTTAACATTTTTTATTAAAATGAATAATAATGAGTTAGTTTTCCAATTTATCAATATTTAAACAACTCAATCCGCCGATCTTTACGTTACTCTTTTTTTTACTTTACTCTTTTCTACGTTAACCTTTTTTATGTTAACCTTTTTTATGTTACTCTTTTTTATGTTACTCTTTTTTACTTTACTTTTTTTTTTACATTTGTATATATACAATATACTATAATACAATGACTACAATAACTATTATCGTTATTTTAATAATAATATAATATAGAATAATAAAATACATGTATAATTGTATTACTATAATATAATTGTATTAGAATATAGTATATATACATATATTATTGTTATTGTATATATAATATTATATATCAGAATCAGAATCGGCTTTAATGGCCATGTAAGTTTGCACATACATGGTATTTGATTCAGTTTTCACTTCGTACTTTTACACACACAATATACAGTAAACAAGATAAATATAAAATATATATATATTATTATTATATGGTATATTAGTATTGTTATTATAACCCTTCAGTTTCTCATACTCCTCTGCTTTTTTCTTGTAACTTGTTGGAATTGTTTTGACTGAGAAGTGAAGTTTGTGTAAAACAAACATTTAATGTGTTCCTCAGAAATCAAAGCCTCCACCTGGTGTCCAGCATGTCCTCCTCCACAGCTCTGCTGCGATCCGCCTTAATTAAATGTGCACTTCATTAATGTAAATTGGGGGGCTTTAATGCCCTTGTTGAAATTCTGAAGAAAGTGCAGCGGCCTCGCGAAATGCTCCAGCATCATTGCAAATTAGATTAGGGACCCAGAAAGGCAGTAAAATTAGAATGATAATGGTTGATATGGCTCCCTGACAGGCATGACTATTCAGGGATCAATGGGACGTTGAATGCTTTGGCGGAGCCACTTCTCAGAGGCCGGGGACCAACGTCAGCCTACAGATGTGCCTTTTGGAAGCACTTGAAATTAGTTTAATTTGGTAAATGGTAGGGATTTAGAAGCTTTTAGCCCGACTGTAACGAGACAGGAATACATTGAAATGTTTTGCCCGTTTTTTATTAGCATAAAACCGGGACGGCACCATTTGCATTCCCAACAAGTCCATTTTTTTCCCTCCTCTCCCGGATTACATTTGCATTCGCTGCTGCTCAGCATGAACACTGTTTTTTAACTCGCCGTAATCCTTTTAAAGGGGCGGGGACGGCTTGATTCTATTCCAGCTAATCTAATCAGAGACACCAATTACACGCTAATTCTGATTAAAGTCCAATAAGTCTAACGAGGAGGAGACCTGAGGGAGAAATTATCATCTGTGACGAGTCCAGAAGCTCAAATATGGAAATGTCCCGTCACACACTGGAGATGAGGAGGAAGCAGGTTAAACAGACTGTCCTTTAATGCAGCCGGCAGCGGGCTGACATCATTGACCCCGTGGCATTGTGGGTAAACAAACGGACCTGTCTCTGGAGGGGAGGAGGAAGTGACTTTTTAATTCTCTTCAGCAGAAACAGACCTTTTTCCTCTCAATAGATTTCATAGAAGTATTTGATATATTCGATATATGTTATTATATTATGAAGAATTTTACAGCAGCAAAAACAAACTAACCAGAAAGATGTTTTAAATATCGTTCAATCTGCAGATTATTTACAAAGTGAATGGATCATTTGTTTTCATCAATACGACAGCAGAAAACACTGAAAAACGTTTTGATGAAGAGATGGAAAGATACATGAAATATATTCAGATCATCATACATTCATAAATCAACTTATCAACAATCATTACGTCTCCACAAGAAAACACGATGCAGGTAAAAACTAAGCAAAAGAATTTTTTTGAATGTGAGAATCAAAGATGAATAAATTAGTTAAATTCATATTTGAGTGTATTTTCTGACTCTCCTTCACAGGGGGTAAATATAACACATCATATTTGACATATTATATTTGTGGCAATGAGCCGACCAGACTGTGGAGGGTTAGGGTTGCGTTCTTCAGAGAAACAACGAGCTGCCTCATAATTAATCAGCTTCCTCTGTAATTAAGGCGTCAATCAAAACGCAGGAAGCAGCAGAGAAACATGAAGGATCAATGAGTTCACCTGTAACGGAGGAACAGCTGCAGGCTGAAGGTCACAGGCCTCCTGAAGGTCGCCTGAAGGTCGCCTGAAGGTCACCTGAAGGTCACCTGAAGGATCAGAGTCAGAAGTAACATGTGTCATAGATGCAAACAGTCCTCTGATTACGACATCTATCCAACTGGCTCCTCCTCCTTAAGGTCCAGAGCACTTCTTCTCCGTTTAGTTACTTTTACTTTACAAACTTGTGTTTTTCCAACAAGAATATTTACTTTCAGTGAAATAAAACTACATTTTATTTTCACAAATGCAGAATTAATTCATATGTTTCCAGCCTGTTGGACTCTCGATGCTCGATGCAATTAACTCATTATTATTGTTATTTTTCCTTCATGTATTTATTAACGTGTTTATTTATCTTTAATCTTTCTTCGGTAGTATTTTTTATGTACAAATGAGATGTTTTCTTGTTCCTTTATGTTCTTTTGATGGTTTTCCTGGTTTTATGTAAAACCTCTTTCTTTCAAATTTTGCCAAACACGTGAATAATTGGAGCTGAATCCAGCGGCAGGTTGTGGCTCTGTGACCTTTGACCTTTCGGTGCCAGAAACTAATTAATTGTTCCTTCTGGGGATCAATAAAACGCCATCTGGTAAATTTAAATGTTAGTATCTTTAACCACGATCATTGTTGTGATTTCTCCAGGTTTAGTTCAGGACTCTCTTCCTGTTTTTAATTCATAACCTTCTTGTCGCTAAAAGCATCATCTACATGCAGCGTCTACATGCAGAGGCATCATCTACATGCAGATTCTACATGCAGCGTCTACATGTAGCGTCTACATGCAGCGGCTACATGCAGCGACATCGTCTACATGCGGCGTCTACATGTAGCGTCTACATGCAGCGGCTACATGCAGCGACATCGTCTACATGCGGCGTCTACATGTAGCGTCTACATGCAGCATCTACATGCAGCGGCTACATGCAGCGACATCGTCTACATGCGGCGTCTACATGTAGCGTCTACATGCAGCGGCTACATGCAGCGGCTACATGCAGCGGCTACATGCAGCGGCTATGTAGCGTCTACATGTAGCGGCAGCGTCTACATGCAGCTTCTACATGCAGCGGCATCATCTACATGCAGGGTCTACATGCAACGGCATCGTCTACATGCAGCGTCTACATGCAGCGTCTACATGCAGGGGCTACATGCAGTGGCAGCGGCTACATGCAGGGGCTACATGCAGTGGCAGCGGCTACATGCAGGGGCTACATGCAGCGGCTACATGCAGGGGCTACATGCAGGGGCTACATGCAGCGGCTACATGCAGCGGCTACATGCAGCGGCTACATGCAGGGGCTACATGCAGCGGCAGCGGCTACATGCAGGGGCTACATGCAGGGGCTACATGCAGGGGCTACATGCAGGGGCTACATGCAGGGGCTACATGCAGCGGCAGCGGCTACATGCAGGGGCTACATGCAGGGGCTACAGGCAGCGGCTACAGGCAGCGGCTACATGCAGCGGCTACATGCAGGGGCTACATGCAGCGGCAGCGGCTACATGCAGGGGCTACATGCAGCGGCAGCGGCTACATGCAGGGGCTACATGCAGTGGTCCCCTCAGCTGGGGATCAATGGGGGAAAAGTGGAATTAGTCATTGTAAATCATGCAGCTGTGGTCGAAGAGAGCTCCTCCAAAAATCATTAAACAATCATGTATTCCCATTGATTTATTCTAAATACCTGAGGGGAGAGCAGATTAAAGCAGGGAAGAGCCGGCTAATGCAGATGAAGCCGCTGAAGGATGGGGGGTCCTCAGGGAACGCTTTTGTCCTAATCAGAAGGAAACAATACTGCTGCAATTACCAGCCTAAGCAGGTCTATTAAGGCTCCTTCACTTGACATATTTATGTATTTCAGACACTGCAGGCCACATTAAATGGACTTTATTCAGGCACTTTTACATTTGTGCAGTAAACAGCGGGTCCACCGGGGACGAGGTGAACTACCCATCTGCTCCTGTTGTGGAGCCCAGCAGACATCAAGCTCCACACAAGAACTCTCAGCTCTTTACATAATCAATCAAACTGATGATTGTTGTCTCCGTTAATCAACTGATTGTTCTATAAAACATCAGAAAACGGTGGAAAGTGTCATCACGTCTGGTTTTGTCTCCAGATATCTTCACTCCAGAAGGAAAACAAATAATTTCCATCAGTTACAAAAAATACTTGCTGATGTATTTACTGATCAGCTCCAGGTTTGACTCTTTAAAGAAGCTTCGTCTATGAAAACATGTTGAAGGTTCTGGTTGTTTTCGTATGTAAAACTCCTCCGGATGACATCACACATCACAAGACTCCTCAGGTAAACTTCTACAATATAGACATTGTTCAAAAGATTATTTTTCCATTCTACGCTTCTGTTGAAGTTTTCAAATAAAGCTTTGAATCCACGTTGTCATATTTTATTCTATACTTGCTGTGGTTCTTTAAATATCATTTCTGCTGCCGTCAGATCGTTCCATTAATAAGTAAAGTCCTTCAAAGGCAGAGAAAATGTTGTTTTTAAAGGCTAAACAACAAGAAATATAGATTGAACCAGAATCAGAAATGAAGACATCCATCTTTTATTAATAAATGTTTGGATCACATGAGTCTGACGAGTAAAAGTATAATTCTAATAATATTAGTGTCGCTCGTTGATGCTGCAGACGCATTCATATGATGGAAATATTAAGGATTCTAACATTAATCTAAAAATCTAAACACGTTCAGGATTCAGGGAAGGAGTCTGAACTGTGACGTTAACGGAGAACTGTGAAACTAATTCTGAGTAATAAACATAATTCTAATGCTCAGGGTTCCTTTTGGATGAAATATTCTAATAAAGATGCTGTTTATTCCGTCATAAAGGAACAAATATGAGAGAACAGTGGAACCGGATCATCTGAGGACCCCTCTGGTTCCCCCTGTGGCCCTCTGGGTGGTGGAGCCTCAGCTTGAGAACCACTGCATGAGACCGGCAGCAGGCGGAGACTCATCTCTTGACTCTCAGAGATTATCCCTAAAACCAGCAAAGCTATTCGTGCTGCCGGCTATAAAGATGTTATTCATCGCAGCCAATTATCCACTGAAATACAGATTAATAGGAAATATCATTCGGAGGCTCGAATACGACGGAAGACCTACGAGAATAAATGGCAAAGATTTAAATAAGTCACACAAGTTGTTTCTCGTGAGACTTTAAAGCCTTGAAACTCATTCCCTCGGACGAAATATTAATCAGAGCAGATTAAGAACTCGGCATTAATGTCTCGGAGGAGATGTTTGAAATTACAGCTGAGAACGAAACGATCTCGTCTCACAGGGAGCTTAAAGCAGAGAGCCAGATTCATGTGTTCATCTGGCCACAGACTGGTTTCATGTGTTCACCTGGTCACTGACTGGTTTCATGTGTTCACCTGGCCACAGACTGGTTTCATGTGTTCACCTGGCCACAGACTGGTTTCATGTGTTCACCTGGCCACAGACTGGTTTCATGTGTTCACCTGGCCACAGACTGGTTTCATGTGTCCAACTGGTCACTGACTGGTTTCATGTGTCCAACTGGTCACTGACTCTGGTTTCATGTGTCCATCTGGTCACTGACTGGTTTCATGTGTTCACCTGGTCACTGACTGGTTTCATGTGTCCATCTGGTCACTGACTGGTTTCATGTGTCCATCTGGTCACTGACTAGTTTCATGTGTTCACCTGGTCACTGACTGGTTTCATGTGTTCACCTGGTCACTGACTGGTTTCATGTGTCCATCTGGTCACTGACTAGTTTAATGTGTTCATCTGGTCACTGACTAGTTTCATGTGTTCACCTGGCCACAGACTGGTTTCATGTGTTCACCTGGTCACTGACTGGTTTAATGTGTCCAACTGGTCACTGACTGGTTTCATGTGTCCATCTGGTCACTGACTGGTTTCATGTGTTCACCTGGTCACTGACTGGTTTCATGTGTCCAACTGGTCACTGACTGGTTTCATGTGTCCAACTGGTCACTGACTCTGGTTTCATGTGTCCATCTGGTCACTGACTGGTTTCATGTGTCCACCTGGTCACTGACTGGTTTCATGTGTCCATCTGGTCACTGACTGGTTTCATGTGTCCATCTGGTCACTGACTGGTTTCATGTTTCCATCTGGTCACTGACTGGTTTCATGTGTTCACCTGGTCGCAGACTGGTTTCATGTGTCCATCTGGTCACTGACTGGTTTCATGTGTTCACCTGAAAGAAGCTATGCAGCGCGGCTGTGAATCAAGTGTTTGATTATTAGAGTCCTGAGATCAATATATTATGTGATCTTGTTCATCATTATTTGATTATCTGACGAGCAGCAAGAAAACAAAAAGTCAATTCAACTTTGATGAAACCTCAGAGACACTCTGTGTGTGTGTGTGTGTGTGTGTGTGTGTGTGTGTGTGTGTGTGTGTGTGTGTGTGTGTGTGTGTGTGTGTGTGTGTGTGTGTGTGTGTGTGTGTGTGTGTGTGTGTGTGTGTGTGTGTGAGATCGATATTTCTTCAGCACAAACACAGAGCATGAAAGCACTTTTAAAGGCTGAGGTGACTGTTCTGCCACAGCAATCAGCCTCCAATGCTGATCGACTGCTGCAGCTCCAGTGTGTGGTAATCAATGAGGGGTAATGATTAACTCCAGATGGGGGTTCCTTAGGCGGCCTGGAGGAGAACGGGGAACCACAGGAGATCACGGTGCTCTGTGAGGAACGAGACAAAACGAGACGAAACGAGAAGAAACGAAACGAAACGAGAAGAAACGAGAAGAAACAAGACGAAACGGGATGAAACGAGAGGAGACGAGACGAAACGAGATGAAACAAGATGAAACGAGATGAAACGAGACGAAACGGGATGAAACGAGATGAAACGAGATGAAACGAGAAGAAACAAGACGAAACGGGATGAAACGAGAGGAACGAGACAAAACGAGACAAAACGAGACGAAACGAGACGAAACGAGAAGAAACGAGAAGAAACTAGACGAAACGAGATGAAACGAGAGGAGACGAGAGGAACGAGACGAAACGGGATGAAACGAGAGGAACGAGACAAAACGAGACAAAACGAGACGAAACGAGACGAAACGAGAAGAAACGAGAAGAAACAAGACGAAACGGGATGAAACGAGAGGAGACGAGAGGAACGAGACGAAACGAGATGAAACAAGATGAAACGAGATGAAACGAGACGAAACGACCGAAACAAGACAAAACAAAAGGAGATGAGAGGAACGAGATGAAACGAGACCAAACGAGATGAAACGACCGAAACTACACGAAACGAAAGGAGACGAGAGGAACGAGAGGAAACAAGATGAAACAAGAGGAACGAGAGGAAACAAGATGAAGTGAGACAAAACGAGATGAAATGAGATGAAGCGAGACAAAACGAGATGAAACAAGAGGAGACGAGATGAAACGAGAGGAAACGAGAGGAAACAAGATGAAGTGAGACAAAACGAGATGAAATGAGATGAAGCGAGACAAAACGAGATGAAACAAGAGGAGACGAGAGGAGACGAGAGGAGACGAGATGAAACGAGAGGAAACGAGAGGAAACAAGATGAAACGAGTGGAAACAAGAGGAAACCAAAGGAAACGAGAGGAAACAAAAGGAAACGAGAGGAAACGAGAGGAAACGAGAGGAAACGATCGAAACTAGACGAAACGAGAGGAGACGAGAGGAACGAGAGGAAACAAGATGAAACAAGAGGAAAGAGAGGAAACAAGATGAAGTGAGACAAAACAAGATGAAATGAGATGAAGCGAGACAAAACGAGCTGAAACAAGAGGAGACGAGAGGAGACGAGATGAAACGAGAGGAAACGAGAGAAAACGAGAGGAGACAAGATGAAACGAGAGGAAACAAGATGAAACAAGAGGAAACAAAAGGAAACGAGAGGAACGAGAGGAAACGATCGAAACTAGACGAAACGAGAGGAGACGAAAAGAACGAGAGGAAACGAGATGAAACGAGATGACACAAGACCAAACGAGATGAAACGAGAGGAAACGAACAAAATGAGAGGAGATGAGAGGAACGAGATGAAACGAGAGGAAACGAGATGAAACAAGAGGAAACGAGAGGAGACGAGAGGAGACGAGATGAAACAAGAGGAAACGAGAAGAGACGAGAGGAGACGAGAGGAAACGAGAAGAGACGAGAGGAGACGAGAGGAAACGAGAGAAAACGAGAGGAAACGAGAGGAAACGTAGAACCGTAGAATATTCTATAATATTCTATTTTAATAATATATGAAATAAGTTGATCATGATGTCATCATGTGTACTTTCTGTGTATAAATCTAGTAGCATGCTGTCAATCACCTGTAGGTCTACAGGTGTAATATGATGATATAATAACACCTTTAATGGCTGCTGCTTGATGCGCACAATGAAGGAGGATCAATAGTAACAACCTGGTGACACGTTGTTATTTACACCTCAAACACATCCTCTTCCTCCTCTTCCTCCTCCTCTTCCTCCTCCTCCTTCAGGAGGAAACGTATCGCCTTTTAAACGTGACGGAGAGGAGAGGGGGCGGCCATTACTCTGATCCATCATGTCATGTGATCCAGCAGCTCAATCCAATCTGAGCTGGTCAACACCGTGTCCTCATCAGTTAGGGTTAGTCACCATGGGACAGACACACACACACACACACACACACACACACACACACACACACACACACACACACACACACACACACACATACACACACACACACACACACACACACACATACACACACAGACACACACACACGTACGCACACACGCACAGACACATATGTGCACACAGACACACACGCGCACACACACACACACATACACACACACACACACACACACACACACACATACACACACACACACACACACACACATACACACACAGACACACACACACGTACGCACACACGCACAGACACATATGTGCACACAGACACACACGCGCACACACACACACACATACACACACACACACACACACATACACACACAGACACACACACACGTACGCACACACGCACAGACACATATGTGCACACAGACACACACGCGCACACACACACACACATACACACACACACACACACACACACACACACAAATACACACACAGACACACACACACGTACGCACACACGCACAGACACATATGTGCACACAGACACACACGCGCACACACACACACACATACACACACACACACACACACACACACTCACACACACACACACACACACATACACATACACCACACACACACGTACGCACACACGCACAGGCACACATACACACACACACACACACACACACACATACACACACAGACACACACACACGTACGCACACACGCACAGACACACATGTGCACACAGACACACACGCGCACACACACACCTGCTGCATACTTTACACGTGACCTTAAATACCTTCAACATGTGTATCGTTCGTTATTTCTTCATCAAACTCGATATTTTCAGGACTGAAACTGACGCTTATTGATTATCGATCAATCAGCCGATCAATGAACGGCGTCCTGAAGCCCGAGGTCACCGGGCGGAGCTCACGGAGGAGATGATGATCTATGATGATGACACGTGCTCGTAGGCCACGCCCTCCTCCAGATGGAGACGCGTATTCAAACCTCAGCAAACAGGAAGTCGCTCGACCGCCGCGGGGTCACGGGGTCACGGGGTTTCCAGGTGAAACAGGTGACCTTCAGGTGCAGCTGGTGGGAACGCAGCACGTGTTGAAGACGTCAGACTGGTTTTATCTCCTCCAGTGATTGAGTGCGTGACTCTTCAAACTCTGGATCAATCATTACACTCTTATCAGCAGCAGCTCGGTTCCCACCGGCCACGCCGGGGTCCACTCCCAGCCCACTGCTCTCTGCTCTCTGCTTTCTCGGACTGGTTTCTGCTTTCTCGGACTGGTTTCTGCTTTCCCGGACTGGTTCCCTTGCGTGCGGTTCCTCCGGAGCCCCTCAGAGGAGGCCCGGCTGAGCAGAACCAGCAGCAGGTCACCCGGCCGGCTGCTGGCTGACAGCGAGGCGGAGTGAGCGGGACAGCTTCCTCCAGCAGCTCCCACGCTGCAGCAGTCTATCACGGAATGTAAATGAAGGAGCTTGTGCCAACACGCCACTACTTTCTCTCTATCATGAATAAATATTGGTGCTTCTCACTCGCCCACATTCCTGCTTCCTGTTGCTCCAGCGAGCGTCTTCATTGTGCTCCTTATCAAACAGCGAGTCATTAACCTGCGACCCGCCGCCTGTTTGGAGAGCAGATTCCCTCCGGGGCGCCGCTGAGTTCTGTCTCCTCCGTTTAAATAAAGTCACAAAGCCTCGGCTCCACCAGGAACCTTGGTGACCGCAAACACCAGCGAAGAAGAAGCTCTTTTCACCAGATGAACATTTATCGTATATTAAGTAGTTGAACATCACTAATATCAAAACAGGAAGTCAGAAAATACTCTCTACTGGAGTATTTTATTAAAATATTAGAGTTCAGGTTCAGAGTTCTAATTCATGTAAATTCACTTTGGAAACTTTCCCACAGGAAACACTTATTACAGATATGTTATGTTCTTTTTGTGTGAGAGGAGCTGCAAGTCAGAACAATTAGTTATTATATTTAATTTTATTATATTTTTTATATTTTATAAAATTTTCATTAGAAATATTCTAAAATCTAATTTTCATTAGATTTTATAATGTTTTATTATTTTTTATTTTTTATTCGTCAAGAAAACCTGTAATTTAAATCAGAGAAAGACGTCAGAGATGAAGATGAACTCGTCTTCCTCTTTCCTTCAGAGTGACAGCGGTAAATAACCTCGGCATTGTGGGAACTGTAGTCCTCGTTTACAGCGTGATTAAACGCTGACTGTGATTCATGCGTTTGTTCAGTCAATACTGAGCTGAAATTATTCATTATGTCTGGAGGGTCCAGGAATCCGTCCCACAATGCACCTCTTCGCTCTCCTTTATATTCTCTCTCTCTCTCTGCATCTTCGCTGATGAACTTAGAAAAGCATCAGCATGCTTATGAAGGCGAAACTTCAGTAATAATAATCATAATAAATTAATCTAATCATTGCGTCATTAGTCGAATCTAATCATTCAATCATCATTTCTACATGAAATATTGATCGTAATCTTTAAAGAAAAACGTATATATTTATATATATATACATGTATATATACATAAGTATAATTTGAGTAAGAGTTTACTATGAAAAACAAATCTTCTCTTATTAGTGAGTTTGTTTTTATATATTTATTCCATAATTAATATATCTTCACTGTGAAACGGTCTCTTTATTTCTATTGATCCGGTTTATGGTTTTAATCTAGTAATTGTGTCTCTTGACCCCAAAAAACACGGAGTGAATCATCTGTGAGTATTATTTCACAGCTGTTGCTTTCATTCATAATCATCGTTATTGAACATCTGCAGAATCAAAGCGTTTAAAGCTGCTGAGGTGAAGAATCCGATGTCTGGCTGTCAAAGTATGGATTAAAACATGATTTAAATAATCCATCCGGCCGCAGTGCTGCTCTGATTCATGCTAACGGGAGGATGCTGCTGTGGGCTGAGAGGACCTTTAAGGCCTCTTTAAGGACCCTTTAAGGACCCTTTAAGGCTCCTTTAAGGCCTCAGAGAAGACGTGATGGACGTCAGTGGCCTCACAGATCCTGGATCAGCAGCGGGATTCACACTCATCATCACAATACCCATAAGCACTGGACTTAAGCCGTCTAAGTGGACTGGGGGTGGGGGCTCGTTCATCGATCCACAGAACTCAAAGGGTTTCATCTGAACCGGAGGATCCATAACACTAAAACTCCTCCTGGAGGATCCTCTATCGACCCGGACATCAGAATTCATCTTCCTGAACAAAGACCAATCAGCTGTCCTTAACGCCGTCTGATTGATGCGCGGTGTCGGCGGGGTCAAAGGGCGTCTGCAGTAATGAACTATGAGTTTAATGTAGGGGGGCGGCTGCTAGCTGCTAGCTGCTAGCGTAGGACACACCTGGTGCGCAGGCGTGTCCAGGCCTCTTGGTGCGCAGGCGTGTCCAGGCCTCTTGGTGCGCAGGCGTAGGACACGCCTCTGGGTGCGCAGGCGTAGGACACGCCTCTCGGTGTGCAGGCGTAGGACACGCCTCTGGGTGCGCAGGCGTAGGACACGCCTCTCGGTGTGCAGGCGTAGGACACGCCTCTTGGTGCGCAGGCGTAGGACACGCCTCTTGGTGCACAGGCGTAGGACACGCCTCTTGGTGCGCAGGCGTAGGACATGCCTCTCGGTGCGCAGGCGTAGGACACGCCTCTTGGTGCGCAATCATAGGACACGCCTCTTGGTGCGCAGGCATAGGACACGCCTCTTGGTGCGCAGGCATAGGACACGCCTCTTGGTGCGCAGGCATAGGACACGCCTCTTGGTGCGCAGGCGTAGGACACGCCTCTTGGTGCGCAGGCGTAGGACACGCCTCTTGGTGCGCAGGCGTAGGACACGCCTCTTGGTGCGCAGGCGTAGGACACGCCTCTGGGTGCGCAGGCGTAGGACACGCCTCTCGGTGTGCAGGCGTAGGACACGCCTCTGGGTGCGCAGGCGTAGGACACGCCTCTCGGTGTGCAGGCGTAGGACACGCCTCTTGGTGCGCAGGCGTAGGACACGCCTCTTGGTGCACAGGCGTAGGACACGCCTCTTGGTGCGCAGGCGTAGGACATGCCTCTCGGTGCGCAGGCGTAGGACACGCCTCTTGGTGCGCAATCATAGGACACGCCTCTTGGTGCGCAGGCATAGGACACGCCTCTTGGTGCGCAGGCATAGGACACGCCTCTTGGTGCGCAGGCATAGGACACGCCTCTTGGTGCGCAGGCGTAGGACACGCCTCTTGGTGCGCAATCATAGGACACGCCTCTTGGTGCGCAGGCATAGGACACGCCTCTTGGTGCGCAGGCATAGGACACGCCTCTTGGTGCGCAGGCATAGGACACGCCTCTTGGTGCGCAGGCATAGGACACGCCTCTTGGTGGGCAGGCGTAGGACACGCCTCTTGGTGCGCAGGCGTAGGACACGCCTCTTGGTGCGCAATCATAGGACACGCCTCTTGGTGCGCAGGCATAGGACACGCCTCTTGGTGCGCAGGCATAGGACACGCCTCTTGGTGGGCAGGCGTAGGACACGCCTCTTGGTGCGCAATCATAGGACACGCCTCTTGGTGCGCAGGCATAGGACACGCCTCTTGGTGGGCAGGCGTAGGACACGCCTCTTGGTGCGCAATCATAGGACACGCCTCTTGGTGCGCAGGCATAGGACACGCCTCTTGCTGCGCAGGCGTAGGACACGCCTCTCGGTGCGCAGGCGTAGGACACGCCTCTCGGTGTGCAGGCGTAGGACACGCCTCTCGGTGTGCAGGCGTAGGACACGCCTCTTGGTGCGCCTCTCAGGTGACCTTATACGGTTACCTTGTAATGGCGGCCGCCATTTTGTACGTCACATGTTGGTCAGTCCAGTAACAGTGAAATCCATTTCCTGGTTTACAATCACAGCGGCACAAGGAGGTGTTACGTTGAATGCATTACTTTCTGCTATGTTATTGATACGCATTGTTATGAAACTAAACAGACTCCAAGTTATGACTTTCTAAGTATCGTAATTTACACAGACATTTATTTAATGAGCAAGTCTAATGAGCTGAGTTTTAAAGTTCCTTCATAATACTCTTCTTCAGTATTCCACTTCAGGAGATGAGAGAACGTCTTCCTCCACTGAAGCAGAGAGTTTGTTTAGACCAGCAGACTGACCCTAACGGGGTCTGCCAGCTGACTCCCAGAGCCTCTTTGTTCCCCAGACCCCCCCTCAGACCCCCCCAGACCCCCTCGGTCCCCGCCCCCCTCGGGCTCAGTCTCTGGTCCACAGAGACGCCCCACAGGGGCCCCTTTGTAATCCTTTAAAGTGGAAAAATACCAATTTGTAACGATTTGTCGCACAGCGGTGTTTGGTGTTAAAGTGTGCTTTAACCAGCCACCATGACAGTTACCCAGCATGCACCACTGCTGGCAGCTACATCAGGGATCCAGATCCTTCTGTTGACTGAAAAACAAACAGACTTCTACCCCTGTTACACTTCAACTTTAACATGGAGAAGAGAAGAGAAAGAAGAAGAAGAAGAAGAAGAAGAAGAAGAAGAAGAAGAAGAAGAAGAAGAAGAAGAAGAAGAAGAAGAAGAAGAAGAAGAAGAAGAAGAAGACGAAGAAGAAGAAGAAAAAGAAGAAGAAGAAGAAAAAATAATACTAAATACTAATCCAGAGTTTTGTGAGCGTAGAGATAAAAGCAGGTTACAAGTCTAGAGAATGAAGAGCGAGGTTCCACTGATCCCAGATCAAATCAGAGCATGTATATATATATTTATTTATTTCCTTTCAGTGTGTGTGTGTGTGTGTGTGTGTGTGTGTGTGTGTGTGTGTGTGTGTGTGTGTGTGTGTGTGTGTGTGTGTGTGTGTGTGTGTGTGTGTGTGTGTGTGTGTGTGACGACATCATCATTGACTGTTCTGACAGTCTCTTACGATCTGACTAAACTAAAGAGATCAAACACGGCGTGAAACCAGAACTGATCAGGTTTATGACACCTGATCAGATCAATAACTGATCAGGTTTATGATCAGATCAATAACTGATCCTCAGGGTTCTAGCGGTTCATGTCTACGTGGTCTTTGTCCCCAGAGGACGAACCAGGACTCCTGATCGTCTTTATGAGTCCTTCATCGTAGAATCACAGAAGCCGCTGCGTTATGACTCATCAATACCCGCTCGTATTGATCGGGGGGCGGGGCTTCTGATGACCGACTCAGAGGAGCTATTGATCCCGGACTGGAGGGGGGCTAAGTGCAGGGGGGTCTGTACCTCCTTTTACTCCTCTGATGACCAGACGCTCCCCATGGTCAAAGGTCAGAGGTCATAAGCCCACCCAAGGTCACGCCGCACTAACAGAGTTCATTCACTTTACACACGAAGAAGAAGAAGTTTAACTGATCGTCTGACTGAAGTAATCAATACTTTACACTCTATGTTGCTCTTCCTCATCACGTTATTAGACATCATCCATACAAATATGATCTTTTTTATTTCCTGATCATTTGAATTGTACAACAAGTGATGGTTCACTTGACTGTGACGCTCCACATCTTAATAAAATATTATATTATACAATATAAAATAATATAATATAGTGTAATAAAATATAACATAATATAAAATGATATAAAATAATATAATATAATACAATATAATGTAATACAATATAATATAAAATAATATATAATAATTAAAAATAATATAATATGAAATAATATAATATAAAATAATATAGTACAGTATAATATCGTATAGTATAATACAATATAATATAAACCCTCTCACTGTGCTGTGATGACCTAACAGGAGGAATCCTCAGTGTTTCTGCTGAGCTCGGCTTCTTCCATCTGATGTCTCTGTTGACTTTACGGCGCTCGTGAAACGCTCCGCGATGCCGCGAGCTGTTAAAGCGTGAAGAGCCGTCAGCGGCCTGCCAATAAAACACCAAGAGCCATTTAAGCCAATGGAGGCGCTCTGCGGTCCGTCGATAAAGCAAACAGCCGGCCGGCGGGTCGGATCGGTCGGAGACGACAAGGTCACCGCGGCAACGGGACGCTTCGACCGGCGCGAAGAGCGATTCGATGAAACATTGATGCGTTTGAGTCCCAATCGGGACGTCCGATTGGTCGCTGAAGCTCCAGAAACAGAAGATCAGCTTCATATTCATGTGTTCATGCTCTGTGGCCTCCCATTGGTTCCGGCTGAAGCGTATTATTAATATTATTATTTTTGTTATTATTATTATTGATATTATTATTGATATTAATGCACAGCTCAGATTCTGACTATCTTTCAATAATAGACCTCCAAGGTGAGGACTGGACTCGTTACTGCCCCCGGAGGCTGGAGGTCAGAACACACCATCTACAGGAAGAAGCAAACGTTTATTCATTATTAATCATAAAATAAGATTATTTTATTTCTCCCGCAGTGGAGAAATTGCAGGATTACAGCAGCAGTGCACGACACATGGTGAATAAAAATCAAGTAATATAAATAAACAGTAATCAAAAACAGTAAAGAAGAATACATTAGCAATATTAAATATACAGACGGAATAATTAAAGTGGCCAAAGTGATTGAAGTGTTATTAAGTGTTTTTGTGTCTACTGTGAGCTCAGCTGGTTGTGCAGCCAGACAGCAGCAGGAAGGAAGGACTTGCGGTACCTCTCCTTCAGACACCGGGGATGAATCAGCCGGTGGCTGAAGGAGCTGTGCAGCGCTGCCAGAGTGTCCTGCATGGGGTGGGAGGTGTTGTTCATCAGGGATGATAGCTTAGCATCATCCTCCTGTCTCCCACCACCAGGTGATAGCTTAGCATCATCCTCCTGTCTCCCACCACCAGGTGATAGCTTAGCATCATCCTCCTGTCTCCCACCACCTCCACCAGGTGATAGCTTAGCATCATCCTCCTGTCTCCCACCACCAGGTGATAGCTTAGCATCATCATCCTGTCTCCCACCACCTCCACCAGGTGATAGCTTAGCATCATCCTCCTGTCTCCCACCACCTCCACCAGGTGATAGCTTAGCATCATCCTCCTGTCTCCCACCACCTCCACCAGGTGATAGCTTAGCATCATCCTCCTGTCTCCCACCACCTCCACCAGGTGATAGCTTAGCATCATCCTCCTGTCTCCCACCACCTCCACCAGGTGATAGCTTAGCATCATCCTCCTGTCTCCCACCACCTCCACCAGGTGATAGCTTAGCATCGTCCTCCTGTCTCCCACCACCTCCACCAGGTGATAGCTTAGCATCATCCTCCTGTCTCCCACCACCAGGTGATAGCTTAGCATCATCATCCTGTCTCCCACCACCAGGTGATAGCTTAGCATCATCCTCCTGTCTCCCACCACCTCCACCAGGTGATAGCTTAGCATCATCCTCCTGTCTCCCACCACCTCCACAGTATCCAGAGGACATCCCAGCATGCCGGTGGCCTTCCTTACCAGTTTGTTTAGTCTCCTCCTGTCAGCTGTCGTGATGCTGCTGCTCCAGAAGACCACTCCATAAAAGATGGCTGATGCCACCACAGAGTCAAAGAAGGTCTTCTCAGCAGAAAGAGTCTGCTCTGTCCCTTTTTATAAAGTGTGTGTGCGTGGTCAGTCCAGTCCACCCAGGTACTTGTAAGATTTAACAATCTCAATGTCCAGTCCCTGGATGCTCACCGGAACCGGAGGAGAGCGTTTACCCCGGCGGAAGTCCTGGGTAAAGCTTCTTGTTTTTACTGGAGGCGGTTCCGCTGGCACCATCCCATGAAGTCCTGGTTCAGTTCTCTGTACTCCCTGTCATCATCATCGGCGGAGATGAGGCCGACGATTGCAGAGTCGTCAGAGAACTTTTGCAGGTGACAGTTATCAGAGTTATGTTTGAAGTCTGAGGTGTATGTGGAGAAGAAGAATGGGCCCAGAACGGTTCCTTGTGGGACCCCCGTGCTGCAGAACACCC
Organism: Myoxocephalus aenaeus; assembly: GCA_038501785.1. Lineage (NCBI taxonomy): Eukaryota > Metazoa > Chordata > Actinopteri > Perciformes > Cottidae > Myoxocephalus > Myoxocephalus aenaeus. The sequence continues at coordinate 541,509 of JBAMJR010000080.1, forward strand.
GGTCTGACTCACACTCCCGTATTCGCACATACTGTGGACGGTTGGTGAGGTAGTCCAGGATCCATGCAGTGAGGTGGTGCTCCACCCTGGTCTGATCCAGCTGGTCCCTCAGAAGCAAAGGCTGGATGTGTTGAATCATCAAAACTAAATCATTGTATTTGTAATAAATCAGCACCATCACATTCCATTCTTTTTTTTCTCCTCATTTTTAAACAGTTTGCATCACTTTCAAATGTATTTTTAAGATTAAATTTAATTAATATTGTACGTTATTTTTCTATTTTTACACCACTTTGTTTGTATATTTGTATTAATATTCTCTAAAACATGTGATATTATTTTCCACCCCTGAACATGAGTGAATGGAGTGAATATGAATAAAAACATGAAACTCAGAGTGAACCAGGAGCAGCGACACAGTTCGTCAGTTTTATGAGAACGTGGACAAAATAAATGTTCTCTGTTGTTTGGTCTTTTAAAAGCGATGAACGAGCTGAACCCGTTCACCGGTTTTAATAGACGTCACCTCCTCCTGCAGCACGAGGAGGAGGTGAAGGATGAGGAGGCGCGCTTCATCTTTCACGCGACACCTCCTCTCCGTGATGGAGTGACAGACAACCCCAAAACTCATCTGGGGTAATGTGAGGGTCTCCCTGTTTATCATGGGATGCATTCAGAGGAGGAGGAGGAGGAGGAGGAGGAGGAGGAGGAGGAGGAGGAGGACGAGGAGGAGGACGAGGAGGAGAAAGAGGAGGAGGAGGACGAGGAGGACGAGGACGAGGACGAGGACGCACAGTGTGTGCATAATGCACCAGATGTATTCGTCAAACATGATGTGTGTGGAGTCTAATGACCCGCGAGAAATTAATGACTCCATAAAGGAGAAAAATCCCCTGATCACCCGACGGTGACAGAATCCTGAGACTTTGATAAACCGTCAGGTGACAGGTGATCAGGGGGCGGGGCTTATCGGGGTAAGAGGTGCTGTGGCTCTATGTGAGCTCTATATAAGGAGGTGCTGTGTCTCTATGTGAGCTCTATATAAGGAGGTGCTGTGTCTCTATGTGAGCTCTATATAAGGAGGTGCTGTGTCTCTATGTGAGCTCTATATAAGGAGGTGCTGTGTGAGCTCTATATAAGGAGGTGCTGTGTGAGCTCTATATAAGGAGGTGATGTCTATGTGAGCTCTATATAAGGAGGTGATGTCTATGTGAGGTCTATATAAGGAGGTGCTGTGGCTCTATGTGAGCTCTATATAAGGAGGTGCTGTGGCTCTATGTGAGCTCTATATAAGGAGGTGCTGTGGCTCTATGTGAGCTCTATATAAGGAGGTGCTGTGGCTCTATGTGAGCTCTAAGGAGGTGCTGTGGCTCTATGTGAGCTCTATATAAGGAGGTGCTGTCTATGTGAGCTCTATATAAGGAGGTGCTGTCTATGTGAGCTCTATATAAGGAGGTGCTGTGTGAGCTCTATATAAGGAGGTGATATCTATGTGAGCTCTATATAAGGAGGTGCTGTGTGAGCTCTATATAAGGAGGTGATATCTATGTGAGCTCTATATAAGGAGGTTCTGTCTATGTGAGCTCTATATAAGGAGGTGATATCTATATGAGCTCTATATAAGGAGGTGCTGTGTGAGCTCTATATAAGGAGGTGATATCTATGTGAGCTCTATATAAGGAGGTGCTGTCTATGTGAGCTCTATATAAGGAGGTGATATCTATATGAGCTCTATATAAGGAGGTGCTGTGTGAGCTCTATATAAGGAGGTGCTGTCTATGTGAGCTCTATATAAGGAGGTGCTGTCTATGTGAGCTCTATATAAGGAGGTGCTGTGTGAGCTCTATATAAGGAGGTGATATCTATGTGAGCTCTATATAAGGAGGTGATATCTATATGAGCTCTATATAAGGAGGTGCTGTGTGAGCTCTATATAAGGAGGTGATATCTATATGAGCTCTATATAAGGAGGTGCTGTGTGAGCTCTATATAAGGAGGTTCTGTCTATGTGAGCTCTATATAAGGAGGTGCTGTCTATGTGAGCTCTATATAAGGAGGTGCTGTCTATGTGAGCTCTATATAAGGAGGTGCTATGTGAGCTCTATATAAGGAGGTTCTGTCTATATGAGCTCTATATAAGGAGGTGATATCTGTGTGAGCTCTATATAAGGAGGTGATATCTATGTGAGCTCTATATAAGGAGGTGATGTCTATATGAGCTCTATATAAGGAGGTGATGTCTATGTGAGCTCTATATAAGGAGGTGCTGTGTGAGCTCTATATAAGGAGGTGATATCTATGTGAGCTCTATATAAGGAGGTGCTGTGTGAGCTCTATATAAGGAGGTGATATCTATGTGAGCTCTATATAAGGAGGTTCTGTCTATGTGAGCTCTATATAAGGAGGTGATATCTATATGAGCTCTATATAAGGAGGTGCTGTGTGAGCTCTATATAAGGAGGTGATATCTATGTGAGCTCTATATAAGGAGGTGCTGTCTATGTGAGCTCTATATAAGGAGGTGCTGTGGCTCTATGTGAGCTCTAAAGAAGGAGGTGCTGTGGCTCTATGTGAGCTCTATATAAGGAGGTGCTGTGGCTCTATGTGAGCTCTAAGGAGGTGCTGTGGCTCTATGTGAGCTCTATATAAGGAGGTGCTGTCTATGTGAGCTCTATATAAGGAGGTGCTGTCTATGTGAGCTCTATATAAGGAGGTGCTGTGTGAGCTCTATATAAGGAGGTGATATCTATGTGAGCTCTATATAAGGAGGTGCTGTGTGAGCTCTATATAAGGAGGTGATATCTATGTGAGCTCTATATAAGGAGGTTCTGTCTATGTGAGCTCTATATAAGGAGGTGATATCTATATGAGCTCTATATAAGGAGGTGCTGTGTGAGCTCTATATAAGGAGGTGATATCTATGTGAGCTCTATATAAGGAGGTGCTGTCTATGTGAGCTCTATATAAGGAGGTGATATCTATATGAGCTCTATATAAGGAGGTGCTGTGTGAGCTCTATATAAGGAGGTGCTGTCTATGTGAGCTCTATATAAGGAGGTGCTGTGTGAGCTCTATATAAGGAGGTGATATCTATGTGAGCTCTATATAAGGAGGTGATATCTATATGAGCTCTATATAAGGAGGTGCTGTGTGAGCTCTATATAAGGAGGTGATATCTATATGAGCTCTATATAAGGAGGTGCTGTGTGAGCTCTATATAAGGAGGTTCTGTCTATGTGAGCTCTATATAAGGAGGTGCTGTCTATGTGAGCTCTATATAAGGAGGTGCTGTCTATGTGAGCTCTATATAAGGAGGTGCTATGTGAGCTCTATATAAGGAGGTTCTGTCTATATGAGCTCTATATAAGGAGGTGATGTCTATATGAGCTCTATATAAGAAAGTGATGTCTATGTGAGCTCTATATAAGGAGGTGATGTCTATGTGAGCTCTATATAAGGAGGTGATGTCTATATGAGCTCTATATAAGGAGGTGATGTCTATATGAGCTCTATATAAGGAGGTGATATCTGTGTGAGCTCTATATAAGGAGGTGATATCTATGTGAGCTCTATATAAGGAGGTGATATCTATGTGAGCTCTATATAAGGAGGTGATATCTGTGTGAGCTCTATATAAGGAGGTGATATCTGTGTGAGCTCTATATAAGGAGGTGATATCTATGTGAGCTCTATATAAGGAGGTGATGTCTATATGAGCTCTATATAAGGAGGTGATGTCTATATGAGCTCTATATAAGGAGGTGATATCTGTGTGAGCTCTATATAAGGAGGTGATATCTGTGTGAGCTCTATATAAGGAGGTGCTGTCTATATGAGCTCTATATAAGGAGGTGATGTGTGAGCTCTATATAAGGAGGTGATGTCTATATGAGCTCTATATAAGGAGGTGATGTCTATGTGAGCTCTATATAAGGAGGTTCTGTCAATGTGAGCTCTATATAAGGAGGTGCTGTCAATGTGAGCTCTATATAAGGAGGTGCTGTGTGAGCTCTATATAAGGAGGTGCTGTGTGAGCTCTATATAAGGAGGTGCTGTCAATGTGAGCTCTATATAAGGAGGTGCTGTGTGAGCTCTATATAAGGAGGTGCTGTCTATGTGAGCTCTATATGAGGAGGTGCTGTTTCTCTATGTGAGCTCTATATAAGGAGGTGCTGTGTGAGCTCTATATAAGGAGGTGATGTCTATATGAGCTCTATATAAGGAGGTGATGTCTATATGAGCTCTATATAAGGAGGTGATGTCTATATGAGCTCTATATAAGGAGGTGCTGTGTGAGCTCTATATAAGGAGGTGATGTCTATATGAGCTCTATAAAAGGAGGTGATGTCTATATGAGCTCTATATAAGGAGGTGCTGTGTGAGCTCTATATAAGGAGGTGCTGTCTATGTGAGCTCTATATAAGGAGATAATGTCTATGTGAGCTCTATATAAGGAGGTGCTGTCTATATGAGCTCTATATAAGGAGGTGATGTGTGAGCTCTATATAAGGAGGTGCTGTCTATATGAGCTCTATATAAGGAGGTGATGTGTGAGCTCTATATAAGGAGGTGATGTCTATATGAGCTCTATATAAGGAGGTGATGTCTATGTGAGCTCTATATAAGGAGGTGATGTCTATATGAGCTCTATATAAGGAGGTGCTGTGTGAGCTCTATATAAGGAGGTGCTGTGTGAGCTCTATATGAGGAGGTGATGTCTATATGAGCTCTATATAAGGAGGTGCTGTGTGAGCTCTATATGAGGAGGTGATGTCTATATGAGCTCTATATAAGGAGGTGATGTGTGAGCTCTATATGAGGAGGTGCTGTTTCTCAATGTGAGCTCTATATAAGGAGGTGATGTCTATATGAGCTCTATATAAGGAGGTGATGTCTATATGAGCTCTATATAAGGAGGTGATGTCTATATGAGCTCTATATAAGGAGGTGCTGTTTCTCTATGTGAGCTCTATATAAGGAGGTGCTGTGTGAGCTCTATATAAGGAGGTGATGTCTATATGAGCTCTATATAAGGAGGTGATGTCTATGTGAGCTCTATATAAGGAGGTGATGTCTATATGAGCTCTATTGTGACGCTTTTGCGACCTGATGCTTTCAATGACATCATGATGTTTCAGAATAAAGGTACTTCTCTGTGTATATTTATGTATTTATATACATATATACTGTGTACTGTGTTACAAAGAGTACACGTGGTACTGCAGTACATCCTGCAGCTCGTCTCCATTGTTTTAATTTCATTAATGCAGTTTATTACCTTCTTAGTGTCGCCTCACTTTACGACACTGAACCCCCCCCCCCCCCCCCCCCTCTTGTTTGCAGAGAGCTGCTGTCCGTATGCTCGTCTCTTAGCTATAATTCTTGTTTCATGAGTCCACATGGGTGGGGGGCTCTAATACAGCCTGTAGCTGGGGCTGGAGCTGACAGCAGCATATTTGCATAGAGATGAATCACGGCCTGACGTGACTTTTAAAAGATGATGGAGGAGGTTATTATTGCTGCTCTGTGGTTCCTGTTAGCAGGTTATTGTAGCAGCTCGTGCTAATAAAACCAGAACAAAAGACTCGGGTGAGGAGGCCACGACCGCCTCCAGCCTCGTGATTAATCACAGTTTGTTCCTTCATCCCGAGACTCTGGAGGGGGCGGGGCCACGCTGGGGTTGGTCAGCTGTGATTGGTCAGCTGCGTGGAGGTGAGACAGGAGGCGGAGTTTCAACACCTCCTTTGTGTCTCGAGAATTAATCAGCAAAGTACAACATGTTGTACATAGTAAAGTATAAAGTAATACATGTACCTGTGAGATGTAGTACAGTATAAAGTAGTACCTGTGAGATGTAGTACAGTATAAAGTACACTAAGTACCACTGAGATGTAGTATAAAGTACTTGTAAAGCTCATCACTGGATTATCTTTGTGTTCTTAACGTCGTTCTCTGAAAAGTAGACAGAAAGAGACTTCATCACAGGAGATTATCTCTGAATAAACAGCTGGCTCTCCTCCTTCAGGTGGAGCAGCTCTCCTCCTTCAGGTGGAGCAGCTCTCCTCCTTCAGGTGCTCCTGCAGGAGTCTCCTGGTGATGAAGGTGCTGACGGAGTAATTATCAGCTGATCACATCCTGTCACAGGGAGCTGCACAACGCTGCTCTCAAGCATGACTGTGTTGGGGGGGGGGAGGAGGAGGAGGAGGAGGAGGAGGAGGAGGAGGAGGAGGAGGAGGAGGAGGAGGAGGCTCCTCATAATGGAGCTCCCGAGGCGCTCCTTATCTCCGGCCTGCAGGCGGGAGATAAGGAGCTCAGCTCGTGTCCTGGTGTGTAATCTGGTGTAGAACATGGCCGCCTGTCAGAGAGCTCTTTGTGAGCTCACGCTAACAGAGCCGTCAGGGGGTCCGCAGGGGGAGACACAGGGGGAGTCACAGGTGGAGTCACAGGTGGAGTCACAGGTGGAGATACAGGTGGAGACACCAGCAGGAGATCCACTGAATTTAGATGTGTTTGACACTGAAGCCTTTTGACTTATTAACATCATTCACCTTAATATTTATAGACCCTCCTCCTCTCCTCCTCTCCTCCTCCTGTCCTCCTGTCCTCCTCCTGTCCTCCTGTCCTCCTCCTGTCCTCATATCATCCTCCTGTCCTCCTGTCCTCCTCCTCTCCTCCTCCCGTCCTCCTCCTATCATCCTCCTCTCCTCCTCTCCTCCTCCTATCCTTCTGTCCTCTTCTCCTCCTCCCTCTCTCCTCCTGCAGCAGCATCAGTATCTGGAGGGTACCAGCAGTCTGAGGGCTGGCAGTGAGAGAACAGCTGCTGCAGAGGGTCCCTGAACACATTACAGGATGTTCCTCACCTGGAACACATTACAGGATGTTCCTCACCTGGAACACATTACAGGATGTTCCTCACCTGGAACACATTACAGGATGTTCCTCACCTGGAACACATTACAGGATGTTCCTCACCTGGAACACATTACAAGATGTTCCTCACCTGGAACAGATTACAAGATGTTCCTCACCTGGAACACATTACAAGATGTTCCTCACCTGGGACACATTACAGGATGTTCCTCACCTGGAACACATTACAGGATGTTCCTCACACCTGGAACACATTACAGGATGTTCCTCACCTGGAACACATTACAAGATGTTCCTCACACCTGGAACACATTACAGGATGTTCCTCACCTGGAACACATTACAGGATGTTCCTCACACCTGGAACACATTACAAGATGTTCCTCACACCTGGAACACATTACAGGATGTTCCTCACCTGGAACACATTACAAGATGTTCCTCACCTGGAACACATTACAGGATGTTCCTCACACCTGGAACACATTACAGGATGTTCCTCACCTGGAACACATTACAAGATGTTCCTCACCTGGAACAGATTACAGGATGTTCCTCACACCTGGAACACATTACAGGATGTTCCTCACCTGGAACACATTACAGGATGTTCCTCACACCTGGAACACATTACAAGATGTTCCTCACCTGGAACACATTACATGATGTTCCTCACACCTGGAACACATTACAGGATGTTCCTCACCTGGAACACATTACAGGATGTTCCTCACACCTGGAACACATTACAGGATGTTCCTCACCTGGAACACATTACATGATGTTCCTCACCTGGAACACATTACAGGATGTTCCTCACCTGGAACACATTACAAGATGTTCCTCACCTGGAACACATTACAGGATGTTCCTCACCTGGAACACATTACAAGATGTTCCTCACCTGGAACACATTACAGGATGTTCCTCACCTGGAACACATTACAAGATGTTCCTCACCTGGAACACATTACAGGATGTTCCTCACCTGGAACACATTACAAGATGTTCCTCACCTGGAACACATTACAAGATGTTCCTCACCTGGAACACATTACAAGATGTTCCTCACCTGGAACACATTACAGGATGTTCCTCACCTGGAACACATTACAGGATGTTCCTCACCTGGAACACATTACAAGATGTTCCTCACCTGGAACACATTACAGGATGTTCCTCACACCTGGAACACATTACAAGATGTTCCTCACCTGGAACACATTACAAGATGTTCCTCACCTGGAACACATTACAGGATGTTCCTCACCTGGAACACATTACAGGATGTTCCTCACCTGGAACACATTACAAGATGTTCCTCACCTGGAACACATTACAGGATGTTCATCACCTGGAACACATTACAAGATGTTCCTCACCTGGAACACATTACAGGATGTTCCTCACACCTGGAACACATTACAGGATGTTCCTCACCTGGAACACATTACAAGATGTTCCTCACCTGGAACACATTACAAGATGTTCCTCACCTGGAACACATTACAAGATGTTCCTCACCTGGAACACATTACAAGATGTTCCTCACCTGGAACACATTACAGGATGTTCCTCACCTGGAACACATTACAAGATGTTCCTCACCTGGAACACATTACAGGATGTTCCTCACCTGGAACACATTACAGGATGTTCCTCACCTGGAACACATTACAAGATGTTCCTCACCTGGAACACATTACAGGATGTTCCTCACACCTGGAACACATTACAAGATGTTCCTCACCTGGAACACATTACAGGATGTTCCTCACCTGGAACACATTACAAGATGTTCCTCACCTGGAACACATTACAAGATGTTCCTCACACCTGGAACACATTACAGGATGTTCCTCACCTGGAACACATTACAGGATGTTCCTCACCTGGAACACATTACAAGATGTTCCTCACCTGGAACACATTACAGGATGTTCCTCACCTGGAACACATTACAGGATGTTCCTCACCTGGAACACATTACAAGATGTTCCTCACCTGGAACACATTACATGATGTTCCTCACCTGGAACACATTACAGGATGTTCCTCACCTGGAACACATTACAAGATGTTCCTCACCTGGAACACATTACAGGATGTTCCTCACACCTGGAACACATTACAAGATGTTCCTCACCTGGAACACATTACAAGATGTTCCTCACCTGGAACACATTACAGGATGTTCCTCACACCTGGAACACATTACAGGATGTTCCTCACCTGGAACACATTACAAGATGTTCCTCACCTGGAACACATTACAGGATGTTCCTCACCTGGAACACATTACAGGATGTTCCTCACCTGGAACACATTACAAGATGTTCCTCACCTGGAACACATTACAGGATGTTCCTCACCTGGAACACATTACAAGATGTTCCTCACCTGGAACACATTACAGGATGTTCCTCACCTGGAAAACATTACAAGATGTTCCTCACCTGGAACACATTACAGGATGTTCCTCACACCTGGAACACATTACAAGATGTTCCTCACCTGGAACACATTACAGGATGTTCCTCACCTGGAACACATTACAGGATGTTCCTCACCTGGAACACATTACAGGATGTTCCTCACACCTGCAGACATCAGAGAGCTTGTTAACTCACCTGGAGCCTGACATGGTGACGTCATGCTGAGGTGCACATCAATTATCTATTGTTATATTAAACAATTATATTTGTTTAAATAGTTCAAATTAATTTAAATGTGTTGAACATCAGAGGATCACTTTTTATATTTTCATATTTTTATATTTTTATATTTTTATATTTTGGTATTTTTATGTTTCATTGTTTCATTATTTTATAATTAGAAGGTAAACTCAAACCCTCGACTGTGAGAAACACGTTCAGTCTTCGTCATTTATATATAATTATTATTACAATGTATATATATATATATATATATATATATATATATATATATACTACATTTATAAATTATTATATTTTATTATTATTATTATTATTATTATTATTATTATTATTAATCTTCACTCAACAACATGTTCTGAACATTTGGGTCAAATTTGAGCTTCATAGTGAACTAGATGAAGAGGAAGATGAAGATAATGATGATGATGAAGAGGAAGGTGTCGGGCCCTGAAGGCCTCGGCCTCGTTTCCTGTTTTTGATTTTTATTCAAATAATTGAGACGAATACTGTAAATATTATAAAATAATATTATGGATCATATTTATTGACATTGATAGATTCTTGTATTGATTATATTGGTGATAAATATCATAAAGTGAATCCTTCATCGATCGATTCTTACGGATCAATTTATTTATAGTTATTTCATCTGATGAAATCAGTTTTATTAGTTTTAGAATATTAATAAAATCTGTTTAAAACAATCACAACGTTATAAAAACCTTTTTATTTATTATTTACATTGAAAATACTGAAACTTTCATCTCTTTTGAAACGTTTTATGTTTTTGTTCCTTCATGCGGGACAGGGGTTCCAACCTGAGGGGCGGGGCCCCGCTGAGGCCGCGGGACGGGCGTCGGGGGTCGTGATGAATAACCGGAAACAGAAATATAAAAAATATAAAAATAAAATATATTAAAACATGAGCATCATTTTGAGGTCAAAACATTGAGAGTTTCAGTTCATGTCTCAAGAAACATCTGAATTATTCCTCATGAAATATATAAATATATATAAATATAAAAGAAAAATGTCTCTGTGTGGTTTCATTTAATTGCAGATTAATTTGTATGTGTTATTGATTAATGGCTTTATTAAATCTTAATTAAATTCACAGGATTTGCATGCTAGTCATTACTTTAGTTCCATGTTATTTATGTATATTTCATAAATGCACGTTATGACTTCATGTGTTCTGATGATGAAGAGCAGAAATATTAAAGCTCTGCAGAAAAGAACATAAAATACAAACATGAAGGTCGAAATATTCTCAAAGATTCAGCTGAAATATTAAATTATTAAACTCACCGACATCATCATGTATCATTATATTATATATATGTATATATATATAAATCATAAAAAACATGAAACCTGATTAAACACGATTAAATCCATAAGATCAAACATTTTCTTTAATGTAGAATAAAATGTATTCATATTGCTGTTATTAAAACTGTTTTTTTTCTGTGAAATGTGAATATAACAAATATGTATTTGTTCATAAAACATGAATTATGTCGTTATTTAATATAAAAACAGGATTTCTGTCAGTTTGAGTCAAAAAGAAAAATCTCCACTTTAACAGAAGAAAGTTCATATTTAGATTTTTAACGTTGTTTCGTTTTGTAATAATTAATATTAATGATGCTGTTTTGTCTTTGGGAGACTAAATCAACTTTATCTCCTTTTCTACACTTTGTTTTCCTTCTTGGTTTGGTTTGGGCACGTGACCCCCCGCCGCTACATCCGGGTCCCTGAGGAGACCGGGACCGGGAGGAGACCGGGACCGAGTCCCGCGGGGAGGAGACAGGGACCGGCAGGAGACCCGGAGGAGTCCCGGAGGAGACCGGCAGGAGACCCGGAGGAGTCCGGACCGGCGGGCTGCGCCGCCTCAGAGCTGCTGGTGACTTATTATGGGATGTTGTCCTCTTTTTTCCTCTCCTCAACGTTCAGTTATTTTATTGAAAAGTTCAGTCGAATGTTGTTGTTTTAAATCTTTGCAGATTTCTGTTTTTGATCTTTTTGTTCAAATCCAGTCAGAAATGTTTATAATTAATTATTAATTTAAAAAAAGGAAAAGTAATCATAATAATAATAATAACCATAATTACATAACTAATAAAAACAAGAGTAATATTGATAATAACAGTAATCATTATTATTTATTATACTAATAATAATAATAATAATAATAATGACTACAACAGTAATAATAACAATAATTAAAAAAAGGCTGTTGGATCGCAGCAGAAATAAAAGGTTAACTACTGAATATGATCAGAATATTGGATTGAAGCGATTATTCTGCCCGTTATTAATGAATAATGGTTATTAATGAATAATGATTATTAATGAATAATTAGGTTATTGATGAATAATTAGGTTCGTGGTGGAAACAAGCCAACATTGTAGTTTTTATTAAATAAAAGTGCGTTACATAATGAGACTCTTCATCAGCGTCACAAACATATAAATAAAGGTGAAGAGGACTCGCTGTACAGGTGCGCGTGGTGCGTTCAGGGCCGCCGGAGAGGCCTTCACTGCGCGTGGTGCGTTCAGGGCCGCCCGGAGAGGCCTTCACTGACCGAGTGAAGGTTAAATATATTTAGTTTGTCTCTGTGAAGCCGAAACCAAACGAGAGTCTCTTTGTCTCAGTCTCGAACTTCTATTTACAACTTGAGTTCACAAGGAAGTCTCGACCGGAAGTCCCAACCGGAAGTCTCGACCGGAAGTCCCAACAGGAAGTCCCGACAGGAAGTCCCAACAGGAATTCCCGACCGGAAGTCCCGACAGGAAGTCACAACAGGAAGTCCCGCCCGGAAGTCTTGACAGGAAAAGCTGCAACTCAGAGAGTTGTCTACTGCTCAGAAGAGGAAGAGGAGGAAGAAGAGGAGGAGGAAAAGGAAGAGCAGGAGGAAGATGAAGAGTTAGGAAGAGGAGCAAGAAGAAGAAGAAGAAGAAGAAGAAGAAGAAGAAGAAGAAGAAGAGGAGCAGCAGGAATTAGGAGCTGTCGTTCTCCGACGTGTGCAGCAGAAGCCCCGCCCCCGGCGGCAGAAGCCCCGCCCCCGGCTGCTGGTGCTTCTGCAGCAGCATGGAGATCTTCTCGTCGTCGGAGTCCGGGTCCAGGGGCTTGTTGTAGTCCTCATCCGGGTCCAGGGGCTTGTTGTAGTCCTCGTCCTCGTCCTCGTTGTCCGAGGTCCCCTTCAGCCGCTCCGCGTCCGAGTCCTGCTTCTTCTTCGCGGTCGCCATCTCGGCCGCGTGCTTTTTCCTCCACTTCGTGCGTCTGTTCTGGAACCACACCTGCGCACGCGCACACACACGCACACGCACAGAGAAAAGGCCGTTCACGTTTCTGACAAAAACTGTATGAAGGATTATGAAATAAATATTATGTTTAAGATACAGTTCTAATTATTATTATTATTTAGAATAAATATCATAATATCACATATAATAATCATAATATGAATGTATATCTAATACACATGCTTTATTCTAAGAACAACAATTATAATAAAGACAATAAAAACCTGATTTATAGATTTAATTTTAAACATAAAAGATGCGAAACAATGTTCTGCAAATACAGACAATAAATAATAAATATGAGGCATTATGGGACAGTTATTGAGCTATAAAGGCCTCGTGCATTAAATAACCTTGAGCTCAATGAAAGATACATAAATAAATATAATAAGTGAAGTCTTCACGGTTTAAAAACGCAGCTAGAAAATAGAAACATTACAAATTAATTAAAGTTTAAAAAAAATACCTCTTATTAAATGATGTTTCATTAATTAGCGTTTTAAACTAAAGTGACAACTGAATACTTTACATATTATATTATTGTTATCCAGCATGAATAGAAGTGATTATTAATATATTATTATTTAGCATGAAGAGGAAATATTATTATTTGTATTATTGTATTATTATTTAGCATGAATAACAGTTATTATTATTATTATTATTATTATTATTTATCAGCATGAATAGAAGTGTGTATTCATATTAATATAATATTATTATTCATCATGAAGAGCAGTGATAACTATGAATATTCTAACATTAGTATGAATATGAACATGTTTATACCTTGACCTGGCTCTCCGTCATGGCCAGAATGTAGGCCAGCCTCGATATGAATATGATATAATATGAATATAGTATGATATACTATGTTATGATATGTTATAGCATGCATACCTTGACCTGGCTCTCCGTCATGGCCAGGCTGTAGGCCAGCCTCGCGCGCTCCGGCCCCGCGAGGTACTTGGTCTGCTCGAAGGTTTTCTCCAGAGCGAAGATCTGCTGCCCGGAGAAGGTCGGCCGGGTGTGCTTCCTCTTCCCGTCCTTATCCAGCAGGATGGAGCCGTGGTCTGCGGGTTATTCATATATTAATATAAAAGTATGATCGATCATATAGTTATTCTACTGTAAACAGGAGCGAGCCGTGGTCTGAGAGGTTATTATAGTAGTTCATATTATTATTTGAAACAGGACAGGAGTATTATTAATATTATATAAACATTAGAGTTATTCTATTTCAAACAGTGTATTCTATTTTAAATAATCTGCATTCATCTATAGGACATCATTATTATTTTGACTCTAATATAATAGTCGATGTTAGAGTTTATTCTATTTTAAAACAATCTGGAGTTTTATGGGACACAATTACTATTAATATAATAGTTTATATTAGAGTTTATTCTATTAAAATAATGTGCATTCATTTATAGGAAAGGATTATTATTAATATGATAGTTGATATTAGAGTGTATTCTATTTTCAACAGTTACTTCTATTTTAAACAATCTGGAGTTTTATGGGACTTTATTGATATGATGTTGATATTAGAGTGTATTCTATTTTAAACAGGACATAGTTGTTATTAATATGATAGTTGGTATTAGAGTGTATTCTATTTTAAAGAGGACATTATTAATCTGATTAATATGATGTTGGTAGTGTCTTCCTCCGCATTAAAACCCTTAATTGCTAGACCCTTACGCGGGGAGCAGGAGAACCGGGCGTCCCTCCAGTGCGGGCTCTGCATCACTCCGGGCCAGAAGATGGGCGTCCGGCCCGGGAGGTCCGCCAGCGGCTTCGGGTACCGGGCCACGGCCACCGCGGCCCCGGGGCTGAAGTACAGCCCGGGCGGCGGCGGCGGCGGGCTGAGGCTGCTGAACCGGGGCAGCGCCGCCAGCAGCCCCGCCGAGCAGGACGCGCTGGACGCGGCCACCGCGGCCCCGAGCAGCGCCGCGGACGGCCGGCTCAGGATGTCGTTTATTCCGTGCGGGGTGGCGGAGGAGGAGCAGAGCTGCGGGGATCCGAGCCCGGAGCACGGGCCCGACGAGCACTTCCCTCCCGGGGAGGACGCGGCCATGCCGCCCGGGTTCGGGGACGTGGTGGCCGGGGAGGTGGAGCAGTTGGGGCCGGCGGAGGACAGCGGGTAGGCCGGGTACAGCGGGGTCTTCATCTCGGCCATGCTGTGCAGCGCCGCCAGAGGAGGGGTGCTGAGGAGGAAGCTCTGTCGGGACCCGTCCATCGGGCCCACCGCTAACATCACCCGTCTCTGCGGGGTCCGGGGCCACGGGAGCAGGTCTCTGGGTCTCGAGGGCCCCCGCGCACCTGACAGAGTCCGGACTGCAACTAGACCAGAACCCGCGCGTCTCTGGACTCGCAGTCAAAGTCCATCTCGATGCGGCTGCAGAACAACGACTTCAGCTGCAAAGAAAAAATAAAAATAACGGACTTCAGACCGATCCGAGTCCGGGTCTCGATCCAGACCAGCGCGCTGCTGAGCGGCAGAAGTTGTGAGGAAATAACACAAGATCATCTGTTCTGTGCACGAGCTCCAAACTTCAGAGAGGGGGCGGGGCCGCGGGGGCGTGGCCGGGGAGGCGCTCCGCTCCGATTGGCTCACCGGACGGTGACGTAGCCCGCTGGATTTTTGGAGAGCCTCCTGATTGGCTCCGCGGCTGCGGCTCGGATCAAAGAAGAAACAATATTTGATTTTAAAATAAACTTTAGAAAAAGAAGAATGTGGATTTAAGTCAGCAGGTCTTTTGTTTTTCCTGTCGAGATGAAATGATTTATAATAAATCTTTAAATCGTGTATAATATTAATAATAATAAAAGTGTTAAGTAAAGTAAAAGATTGGAAGGTAAAGTTATTTACATATTGGGAGACTTTCTTGAACTTTAAAGATATGAAAATATTAACATTTACTTCATTATTTCTTATATTTTAAAGAAAAGAAAAATTGGCATAATTGTTTATTCTGCATTAAACAAACAAGCTGCATCATCAGCGTTTATGTTGATTTTCTATTATATATTTATATTTATGTTGAAATATGATCAAGTCTCTTTTAAATATAATAATTGTTAGAAGAAGCAACAAGTGACTTTCAGCTCCGGACCAGCAGGAGGCGCTCTAGATCTGAAAATCATACTTTTATACGTAAATCTGGAATTTAGTTTTCCACTTTAAAAATAGACGAGATAAATAAGTCAATAATCGAGGTGCAGTGATGCATCATGGGAGACTATGACACGTCATGTGACCGAGAAGTCAGCTGGTTGTCAGAAGCTTTATAGCTTGTTTTCTTCTTTTTTTAATCATACCATTTTTTTACATTTTGATTGTTATTTTTGTTGCTTGTGTTTTTTCCTCGGTGCCTCCAGCTGCTCCTTTATTGGTCCAGAGAAGAAGAAAACAGAATATTAATTTACTTGTTGACATTAATCTGCTTGCAGATGTGAAACGCACCAAAACATCTGGGCTCATGTTCACGAGTCTGTAAATGTTGATTCATACTTTCTGTAAACACAAAGACAGAAATGATGTTTCAAGACAAAACGCTTTTATTCATTTGTTACTTTTCTGGCCTAAAAGTTGTGAAATGTAAAGATTTTAAATGTAAACGTCACATGTTGAAGGTTCAACATTACATCTGTTAAATGTGGATCATAAAGAGTTGATGATTTTAAATCCGATCGACGTGTTCATCAACACACAAATAACATATTACTTAGAAATAACTACGATAATTCAAAGACCTTGAACGCACCCCCAGCTGATCTTAAACAAACAAGAATAATGTTTCTTATTTTAAATCAGATTTATGAGATTTGTGTCTCAAACAAGTCATCTGTATATTTACATGTGTACTAATACACTTTCAGTGTACAGCTACTCGTGGAAAGTACATGTGGGAGTAGTATTGTACAGTGAAGTACAGTTACTTAAGTATTTTAATACTTCTACTCCATCGCAGTCATTAAACGATAAGATAAGATGATGAAGCATCAAACTACACACACACACACACATATATATATATATATATATATATATATATATATATATATATATATATACATATACATATATACATATATACACATATATACATATATATATATATATATATACATACATATATACATACATATATACATACATATATATATATATATATATATATATGTATAATAATACTCACATAGCTGGACAGGACGTTATATTATAATAGTATAAAGTAAATATTCAGCATCGACATATTATTACTTATTATTTAGTAATAATGACTCATAATATAATAAGATAATCAGTTGATCATAAAGGCATTGATCAATTCTCTGTTAATAATCTCAGAAAGTATTTTCTAAGCGTTATGGAACAAACATTTAATCAGAATAAAATAAAACAATAATTTGATGCCTGGCAGATTGAAACAAACTGTATTTATGTTTTATAATAAATATTTATTAAATTAAATTAAATTAAATAAGTGTGTTGTTCTCTTAAAGCCCAGTTTGATATTCATTTCTGTGTAAATACAGTTGTGATATTGTTAATCTCCCGCATGAGACTCTGGAGGAACAGCAGCGCCCCCTGCTGCTGGTGTGACGTCATCGCTGATCCCTGATTACTGATCAATACATATACATGTATCAATACATAAAGTACCTGCTGATGCATATGCAGTCATCACATGACACCGTGACCTTTGTGCTAAACCTGCAAAGGATTGTGGGTACATGCAGCGTGTGACCTGACATCCTGGTACTTTAATAAATGTATTGAGACGAGATGCTGAGCTCCCATTGGTCCACAGGACGGCCATGTGACTCATGACTCATAATTACTAATGATTAATGAAGATTTCCTTCAATTTTTTTGAATTTATTTGATTTTTTATTATCTGTCGTGGCGGCAACCCGAGAACCCGGTGGTGGACACCGGGGGTGAGGGAAGCCGTCAAACTGAAGAAGGAGGCCTTTCGGGCCTGGTTGGCCCAGGGGTCTCCCGAAGCAGCTGACAGGTACCGGCAGGCCAGAAGGGCTGCAGCTGCGAAGGTCGCGGATGCTAAAACTCGGGCATGGGAGGAGTTCGGGGAGGCCATGGAGAAGGACTTTCGGTTGGCCTCAAGGAAGTTCTGGCAAACCATCCGACGGCTCAGGAAGGGAAAGCAGGGCCTACCCCAGGCTGTTCTCAGCGTGGGGGGTGAACTGCTGACCCGGACTGTGGATATCGTTGGGCGGTGGAAAGAGCACTTTGAGGAACTCCTAAACCCGGCCAACATGTCCCCTGGAGAGGGGGCAGCGCCTGAAGTCCTTGGGGTGGTTGCACCCATATCCCTGGCAGAGGTCACTAAGGTAGTCAAAAAGCTCCTTGGTGGCCCGGGGGGATGAGATCCGCCCTGAGATGCTGAAGGCGCTGGACATTGTTGGGCTGTCTTGGCTGACACGCCTTTGCAGTGTCGCATGGGGGTCGGGAACAGTGCCCATGGACTGGCAGACCGGGGTGGTGGTTCCCATCTTCAAGAAGGGGGACCGGAGAGTGTGCTCGAACTATCGTGGTATCACACTAATCAGCCTCCCGGGAAAAGCTTATGCCAGGGTGCTGGAAAGGAGGCTCCGACCGCTTGTCGAACCTCGGATTCAAGACGAACAGTGTGGATTCCGTCCCGGCCGTGGAACAGTGGACCAGCTCTTTACCCTCGCAAGACTACTGGAGGGGTCCTGGGAGTTTGCCCAACCAGTCTACATGTCCTTTGTGGACTTGGAAAAGGCTTTCGACCAGGTCCCTCAGGGGGTTTTGTGGGGGGTGCTGCGGGAGTATGGGGTGCCGGACCCGTTGGCACGGGCCATCCGGTCTCTGTACGCCTGCAGTATGAGCTGTGTTCGTATCCTCGGTAGTAAGTCAGACACGTTCCCGGTGGGTGTTGGTCTCCGTCAGGGCTGCCCTTTATCACCGGTCCTGTTCGTGACTTTCATGGACAGGATATCTAGGCGCAGCCAGGGGGCGGAGAAGATCCGGTTCGGGAGTCTCGGGATCGCATCTCTGCTGTTCGCGGATGATGTGGTCCTGTTTGCTTCCTCGGACCGTGACCTCCAGCATTCACTGGGGCGTTTTGCAGCCGAGTGTGAAGCGGCAGGGATCAGAGTTAGCACCTCCAAATCTGAGGCCACGGTGCTCTGCCGGAAACCGGTGGACTGCTCCCTCCAGGTGGGGACAAACTGCCTACCCCAAGCGAAGGAGTTCAAGTATCTCGGGGTCTTGTTCACGAGTGAGGGTAAGGTGGAGCGTGAGATCGATAGGCGGATCGGTGCGGCTGCAGCAGTAAAACAGGCGCTGTACCGGTCCGTCTTGGTGAAGAGGAGCTGAGCCGGAAGGCGAAGCTCTCCATTTACTGGTCGGTCTACGTTCCAACCCTCGCCTATGGTCACGAACTCTGGGTCGTGACCGAAAGAACGAGGTCTCGGATACAAGCGGCCGAAATGAGCTTCCTCCGTAGGGTGGCCGGGCTCAGCCGTAGAGATAGGGTAAGGAGCTCGGACATCAGGAGGGAGCTTGGAGTCGAGTCGCTGCTCCTTCGTGTCGAAAGGAGTCAGCTGAGGTGGTTCGGGCATCTAGTCAGGATGCCTCCTGGACGCCTCCCATTAGAGGTTTTCCAGGCACGTCCAACTGGAAGGAGACCCCGGGGAAGACCGAGGACACGCTGGAGGTATTATATCTCCCGGCTGGCCTTGGAACGCCTCGGGGTCCCCCAGGATGAGCTGGAAAGTGTTGCGGGTGAGAGGGAAGTCTGGGTCGGCCTGCTGAACCTGCTGCCACCGCGACCCGACCCCGGATAAGCGGTCGAAAATGGATGGATGGATGATTTTTTATTTGTTTAGACGAACGTGTTAAAGTTTAAAGAGACTAAAATATGAATTATGTTTAAACTCTTTATGAACCTCGAGTTTCGGTTGAAACAAAGACGACGTATTTACGTTTTAATATTTCATTATTTACGTTTTAGTTATTTCATTGGGTTTTAGTTCATTATTTATTTCTCGCAAAAAGAGTAAAATCCTCAACTATTAAAAGACACGAAAACTATTTCACACATTTCCAACGAGTGTTTTTCCTAAATCAGCTTTTAAAGTACACATGTGAGGTACTTGTACTGTGCTAGAGTACACATGTGAGGTACTTGTACTGTGCTAGAGTACACACGTGAGGTACTTGTACTGTGCTAGAGTACACACGTGAGGTACTTGTACTGTGCTAGAGTACACACGTGAGGTACTTGTACTGTGCTAGAGTACACACGTGAGGTACTTGTACTGTGCTGGAGGGGAAATTCTTCTCTGCAGTTGACCTCCTTGGTTAAGGAGCAGTGGGACGACTCATGAAAAAGAATCAGAAATACTAGAGTAAAGAGAAAGTGTGTATAAGTACGACCCGAGTACATAGAATCCCTAAGTATGTACTGTGTATACATACTACCTTTAAGTACATACAAAACATGTATAAATACCCCCAAGTACACAAAGTGTGCATGAAACCCAGAGTACACAACGTGTTTATAAGTATTAACCCTAAGTAAGTATAGTGTGTATATGTACCATTAAGTACATAAAGTGTATAAATACCCGAGAACACAATGCGTGTACAAGTACTAACCCAAAGTGTGTATAAGTACTACCTTTAAAGAGAAAGGTGAAAGTATTCTCTGCATTAACTCCTCAGCTGCTGGTTCAGGGGATCGAACCCTGAACCTTGTGGTTACAGGACCAGCCGCCCAAATATACTCATATACTGTGTATGAGAACCCCCGAGTACACAAAGCATGTATAAGTACACAGAAAGACGCAGCAGACGTTCTCCGGTTCATAACTTGTAGTTTTTATTATTTTACTCGCGAGCCATCAGTTTCTGCTTCTTCAGCTTCTTCTGGGAAACCTGGAGAGAGAACAGAGAACCGCAGGGTCAGAACAGAGAACCGCAGGGTCAGAACAGAGAACCGCAGGGTCAGAACAGAGAACCGCAGGGTCAGAACAGAGAACCGCAGGGTCAGAACAGAGAACCGCAGGGTCAGAACAGAGAACCGCAGGGTCAGAACAGAGAACCACAGGGTCAGAACAGAGAACCGCAGGGTCAGAACAGAGAACCGCAGGGTCAGAACAGAGAACCGCAGGGTCAGAACAGAGAACCGCAGGGTCAGAACAGAGAACCGCAGGGTCAGAACAGAGAACCACAGGGTCAGACCCAGCCGGGTTGATGAAGACGAGCTCCTACCTTCTTCTTCTGTGCCACCTCCTCCTCCGGCTTGGGCACGATGGTCTCCTTCTCCGTGAGGATCATCTCGATGTGACACGGCGAGCTCATGTACGGGTTGATGCGTCCGTGCGCTCGGTACGTGCGGCGCCGCATCTTCGGGGCCTTGTTGACCTGAATGTGCTCGATGACCAGCGAGTCCACGTCCAGACCCTGCACACACACACACACACACACACGAGACCCGGGTCAGGGGGGAACCAGCAGAACCACAACCAGCTCAGAGAGCTTCAAATACAACGAGATCACAAAGACGTGATAGAAATGAAGGAAGACATTTGTTTCCAACAGAAACTAAAGTATAAACACACAAACTGCTGGTGGAGCCACTAAAGCACCACAGAAGAAGAAGGTTCAAACCTTTTTACGAGCCCATTATGAGCAATACTCTTCCTCCTCCTCTTCATCAGTAACGTGAACAGACTGACTCAGAACGCTCAGATCTTGTATGTCATCTTCATGGAGAATCAAAGGTGTCCTAAATAATCATCACCGCGTTCAGTCTCTGCTGCTGAATATATAAAAATATATATGTATAATTATAAATACTATTCAGTTATAATGTTCTCTAACTTCATTTAAACTGACCTCTTTAGTTGCATTTGCTTTTTAAACTCAGAATGTTCAGTTTGTTTCATATTAAAAGTCCTTTTAGTTTTAAAACCACATAATTCCAGAAGCTCCGCCCCTTTAAGAGATGATTGATGTTTCCTCCAATAGGAGCGTCTCCTGATCAATAACCGATCAGACTCCTGCGAGGCGTTCAGGTACCTTGAGCTCTGCGTTGCTCTCGGCGTTCTTCAGCATGTGCAGAAGGAACTCGGCGCTCTTCTTGGGCCAGCGGCCCTGAGTCCAGCCGAACTGCTTGGCCTGTAAACAACAACAACAACAGCGGTCAGCGTCTCTCGGGGTCGCTGGTTCTCGTTACGTCTGCGTCTCCTGGGCGGTTCTGCGGGGGAACCGCGGCCCGGTTCCCCCGCAGGAGAGCCCTGACGCAACGAGAACCGGTGAGAGACCCGTTATCTCATCACATTTATATCACATTCATCATAATATTGTTTGTAAACATTCCCATGAACCGATCACGTTCTTCATGTTATTGATCCTCTACACTACTGATCAATACTCTTCCTCCTCCTCTTCATCATCATCAGTAACGTGAACAGACTGACTCAGAACGCTCAGATCTTATATGTCATCTTCACGGGGAATCAAAGGTGTCCTAAATAATCATCACCGCGTTCAGTCTCTGCTGCTGAATAAATATATATATAGAGAACCGGCGGCCTGAGAGGCTAACAGCATGTTAGCCTCTCGGGCCGCCGGTTCTCGTTGCATCTCTCCTGCAGGGGAACCCGGGCGGCGGTTCTGCGGGGGAACCGTACCTGAGCGCAGCGGCCCACGCCTCCGTTGTAGCGCCGGAACGGGACGCACTGGTGCTTCACGATCACGTCCCGCAGGTACTTGTTGGCCTTGCGGATGTGCATCCCCTTGATGGCCTGGGCCGTCTCACGGGTGTTCTGGTGTGGAAAACAAGCGCCACAGTTAGAGAGGGGGAGGAGCCAACAGCAGGGGACCAATCAGGGACTTTCATGTTCCTGATTAACTTTCACAGATATTTATTAATCTACCCAATGAAAACACAGACCGTCTTTATCTCATAACATTTATATCATTGTATAATATATTCATCATAATATTGTTTGTAAACATTCCCATGAACCGATCACTTTCTTCATGTTATTGATCCTCTACACTACACAATACTCTTCCTCCTCTTCATCAGTAAAGTGAACAGACTGACCCAGAACGCTCAGATCTTATATGTCATCTTCATGGAGAATCAAAGGTGTCCTAAATAATCATCACCGCGTTCAGTCTCTGCTGCTGAATAAATATACAGCAATATATAAATACTATAAGTGTATAGTATACACATTTTAATTGACTTTAAATTTAAAAGTATCAAAGTACATTTCAAGATGTACTGCATTTTAACTCCTGTTCTTTACTAGTTAATTATTCAAATTAATCAAATACATATAAGCTTCTATTTTAATATTTAGTAAATGTCTCCGCTGCCAGATTGAGTATCTCATTCATTATTGTGTGCTCGTAAAACCTCTAATTAAGACAAATATGACGTCATAGTTATAGAAAGAGTTTAACTGCTTCATGAACGAATTACTTTAAATTAATATTAACTTCCTGGTGAGAAAATGAGCAGATAACCAGGTTTTAAACATGTAATTATAAACTGCTGCTGCTGTATTAAACCCCAAGTAAAACAACTAAACTACAAGTAAAATAACTAAACTACAAGTAAAATAACTAAACTACAAGTAAAATAACTAAACTACAAGTAAAATAACTAAACTACAAGTTAAACGTGAACGCCCAGGTGAGGACTTCTTACCTTGAAGTGAACTCGCAGGTTGGAGCCCCTCGACTTGCATGCTGCGGGAACAAACCAGTAGAACCATTAGAACCAGTAGAAGCAGACTTAACCATTAAAACACACGTCCAGCAGCTCAGGTTCATTCGTGTAGTTTCACGGTAAATCAAAGGTGTCCTAAGTCTTCATCACAGCTGCAGCTAGCGAGGCTTAACCCCACGTGGGACTCACACTTAGTCGGGTTCTCCGGGTCGAGAGAGTAGCGGACCATCTTCAGATATCTGGAGGATCGGAGACACAGTTTATTAATTAAATAACAGTACAAAAAGGTTCCTCGAGACTCCCGGTTGATATCAGCCGAGGCTTCGGCTCCAACGGCCTCCACAAACACGGACCAGAAACTACAGGACGCGTTGTGAACCACAAGAAACTAGAATTCAGAAATGAGCGTTTCTTGGCTGGGGTTTGGTGCAGAAGGATCCAAGATGGCGGACAGCCAACGCATACCCACAAATATCCCAATACAACTAAACTCCCGCCTTTAAACACGTACATTTAACATCAGCCGACATGTTTAACGGTTGTTAGCTAAGCGCAGCGGGTTAAAAAAGAAGGATGGCGAAGATTCAGTGAAGATTGAACATAGATTCTCGTCTCCGCAAGCGGGACGGTTGTGTTACCTCTGAGGCCGCGGAGGGAAGAGGAAGAGCCGGGGACGGCGCGCCTCTTCTTCTGCCTTCCACTCCGCTGCACCGCCCCCTGGCGGTCAGGAGGGGGAGTCGCAGTGGGTCCGCCCGGACAGCAGGGGGCGGTACAGCTCAGCTGTTCTCACCCGAATAACACCCTGGAAATGAACTAAGTACATTTATACTGTATTTAAGTACTGTTTCGAGGTACTTGTACTTTACTTGGGTTTACTAAATATTGTACTTAACTATAAATATATATAGTTATAATAGGTATTCTGTTATTGTGGATTCTTTACAGTTTTTTATTGCTTATTTTATTATTTATAATACTTCTTTTGATCTTGTCTCTTGTTTACATTATACCTCTGCTGTTGGATTAATAAAGGATTATTTTATATTATCTTACCTTATATTATAATATCTTACATTTATCTGACCACTTTAGTTGTTTTATAGATTCAGATTATTTATCAACTAATAAATGATGTATAATTACAGATTAAACTGCCATCAATATGTAACGTACTTTAAAATGAGTTGCACCTTTAAATGATCAACACATTCATGTAATAATAATTATAATATATATATCATTCTGAATCATGAGTACTTTTTACTTTTGGTACTTCAATTATATTTTGATGCTCATACTTTTACATATATATATATATATATATATATATATATATATATATATATAGAATGCAGGACTTGTACTTGTAAGAGAGTATTTCTCCACTGTGGTATTACTGCTTTTACTTCAGTATTCACTTCAGTTAAAACACAGGATGTTGTTTCATAACATTATTCCACATTCTGTGTTTTATTGTTTGTTTAATTTTCCTGCTTTTATTTTCCTTATAATACTAACAAAACTACTACTCGCATTACTACTACATAATTATACATTATAAATATTTATAATTATTAATATTTTGTATAACTTTATAACATAATTAAGTAAAAATATTCTCAAGTATGGACTCAAACGTCTGATCTCATAATAAACTTTATTAAAACAAACCGGTTGAGTGTTTCCTGACGTTTAGATCCACGATTAATAACAATAATAATCATATTGTTATCTTATGAGACGCTGATCTCTGGAACATGAGGTTCTCATTCAGGTTCCCTACAGAACGTCTTAATAAAACACACGAGTTCTAAAGCAGTTGTTGTTTATTTGGTTACTTCCTGTTGATTGTTGTTTGTTCACGTTTACAAAAATAGATTTATTATTTACACGTTCAGTGAAAAACATCCAGACAAACAAAGACCTGAAAATCTTCTGAAGCTCCTCGAGGTCAAAGGTCATCTCATGCTGATCTTCTTCACCTCCTTCTCTCCTCTTCTTCCTCTTCCTCCTCTCCTCCGTGGAGCTGCAGCTGTGTCACTTAGCATCTGGTTAGAATATATATAATTATATAGGATAAATATTATTTTTTTAAATATTTATATATATATATATTTATTTTTATATATATATAAAACAAATTAAAATAAAGCAGGTGAGATGTGTTGATTTTTTTAATTTGTCCCTTTTTTGATTTGATGTATTTTCTATTTATCATTATTTTGATAATTGGTGGAAAGTAACTACATTTGTACATTTCTAAAGGTACTTGTACTTTACTGGAGGTACTTGTACTTCTCCTTCACTACACCTGAGTAAATATTGTACTTTATCAGCTTAACATATACATATATTTTATTCTTCATTATGAGTACTTTTACTTTAGTACTTTCAGTATATTTTGATGCTGATACTTTTACTGAAGTAAAACTTTGACTGCAGGACTTTTACTTGGAACAAAGTAGTTGTACAATGAAAAAAATAAAATGTGTATTTTTGCTGCAGCAAAACATTTGGGATAAATATTATAATGTGCTACAGCTTCAATAACACAAATATTTTAGCAATTAAACGTCAAAAAAGGGAATTTTTGGATAAAAATCAGCCTCAGGATTATTTCACATTAACAGAATCCTGTAAATATGAATTATGAAAACACAGATATGATGCACGGAGCTGCATCGCAGGCTAGCAGTTTGCATTTGTTTTCAGTCTTTATGCTAAGCTAAGCTAAGATAAACTAAGCTAAGCGGCTGACAGCTCCAGATCTTCCTGCTTTGCTGCTTTCAGGTCGAACATTTAAACACATTTCAGTCCAGAAGGAATCAGACGTGAGACGTGACAGGAAGTGGAGAGACGCCTCATTGTCCTCAGAGGAGACGCCATATTGTCCTCAGAGGAGACGCCATATTGTCCTCAGAGGAGACGCCATATTGTCCTCAGAGGAGACGCCATATTGTCCTCAGAAGAGACGCCATATTGTCCTCAGAAGAGACGCCATATTGTCCTCAGAAGAGACGCCATATTGTCCTCAGCAACCTTCAGGAGGAGGCGGAGCAACCTGCAGGAGGAGGCGGAGCAACCTGCAGGAGGAGGAAACACCCAGAGTCATGTATGAAGACACAAACATACATATTATAAACACTTCTTATTCCTAAAGCTGCAGATATTAAAGGTGTACGTACGTGTGAGGCAGTGATCCAGTGAGCTGCTTTCAGTGTGGGGGGCGGGGCTGTAGGGGGCGTGGCTATATAAGGGGCGGGCCCTCAGGTCACTTGAGACAGGGGCTGACCACGGTGGGGGTCGGGGGGTAGACCAGGGCCACGTCGACCCGCTCAGACCCGTTCTCTGGACAGATGATCTCAGTCAGACCTTCAGGCCTCGGCTGACTCAGCAGCTCACCTGGAACACAGACAGGAATCAGACAGATAAACAACAACACGCATCACACATATATTTATATAGAAATATATATGAATATGTGTGTTTTGTACATGACCAGCAGGGGGTGCTGGGTCTCTGTATTAAAGTCACTATCACACCTTACTACTGTTGTCGTTATTAGTAGTAGTAGTAGTAGTATTATAGGGGGGCTTTGTGAATTGATTGTGTGATTTTCTGTTATGGGAATAAATGGTAATATTTATAATAATCTGACGTTACTTAGTTTAGCAGAGTAGCTTCAGACTGCTATCTGATGAAACTGTCTGTTGGACTAATTTAGTAAATATGATCATTTGTCCTCGTCCTCTGGCCACGCAGGAACAAAGCCGCTGAGCCAGAAGGTGTTTGCTGTCTGCTGAGCCAGCAAGATAAGAAGCAGGTGGGTTTCTAATGGGATAAATAAATCAACCATCACGCTCTCAACCCTCCAGCAGCACTCAAACCAGTCGGGTTATTGATCCGTTCACTTCTCTCCGCCGGTCTGGAGCCGACTGGTCTGTTGGACTGTAGCTCAGAGATGCTGTATCTCTGAGCTACAGTAAGAAAACAGCTAGAGTACAGTCAGGGTACAGTCAGAGTAATCAGAATACAGTCAGAGAAACATTTATTTCTGCCTTTACTTCTGTTGGTTTTCTTTATGGTGGAATTCTCTTGAAATAAAACCCCTAAGTGATGCATCTACCTGCTGGTACAGGTGAGTTCATCATGTCTGCTGGTGCAACGTCGACTCTAACATTTTGAATGCGACACTTTACAAATATGTGAATATTTCTTCCACTGGTGGAGATCAGATGGGTTTTTCATTAGTGGAAGCAGCTCATACGTCCAGCTGTGGGTCCAGCGGAATTAGGTCAAAGCCTGATTCCTTCCTCCCTCCCTCCCCCTCCTCCTCGGAGCATTGCCCCCCCAGCAGGTAGGAGAATCATTGACATTCCTGCTCGCCGGCCGCTCGCCGCCATAAAAGGATAAAAGAGACGCTTCTGGGAGGAGGAACTCTTCCTGTTTCCAGGAAGCTCTTCAGTCCGGTCGAGACCACTTCCTGTTCCATTGTGAGCCTCAGACGGTCTGCAGGTTGTTCGAGGCTCCAAAGAACAAACACTTTCTGCTTTTATCCGTTTTGTATTATTATAAAGTAATAATGTCTTTAAACAAGACGCTGAAAGACTTCGCTTTGGACACTTTTCTAAATGTTTTTCTTTGACTAAAAAAATGATTTATGCTGAATAATGTGTAAAACATGATATACTAAACATTTCCTTTCACTAGTGACAACAAATCAAGTTAAAAGAAAGTAAAAAATACTCCTCAGCGTATTGATCCACGCAGAAGTACTTAATAAATATAGAGTAATATAAACTGAGATGATTAATAAACACATCAATCTGAATCTGTTAAAATGTCCACGTTCCCATAATAATGGTGATAATAACAACAACAACAGCTTATGACGAGCACAACAAGCCGCTCAGATAAACAACATCCAGCTGCTTTCAACCGGATTATGGAAAAACTTCAGCATCAATTTCACAATCTCACATCTGGATCCATTTTGTTTACGATCCCAATCGAACGCGTTGTTTCTGTGAGATGTCGGAGAAGCATTTCATTCCTGGCAACATAAACTATTAAAAACATGAGCAGCACTTCTTCCTGCTCTCCGATTGGCTCGTCCGGGCCGTCACTTTCGTTTAAATATTTACAATCTTCGACCCGAAATAGAAATGAGTTCATGAGCTGCTGGTGCCGCTGAGAAGAGGAAGGCCCGCTCCTCCTCTTCATCACACGGCCAGTCAGCCGGTAACCGGGTCACATGACCCAGAACAAAAGATCATACGAGCTGGAATCAGCTTACGGTCTAATCCACCTCAGGACCACTGAGCTGCTGCTCCCATCATGCACTGCTGCTCCCATCATGCAGTGGGCTGCAGACAGAAGACACCAGAGAAAGCTGCTCCCAGGATGCACTGCTGCTCCCATGATGCACTGGGCTGCAGACAGAAGACACCAGAGAAAGCTGCTCCCAGGATGCACTGCTGCTCCCATGATGCACTGGGCTGCAGACAGAAGATACCAGAGAAAGCTGCTCCCAGGATGCACTGCTGCTCCCAGGATGCACTGCTACCTCCCATGATGCACTGGGCTGCAGACAGAAGACACCAGAGAAAGCTGCTCCCAGGATGCACTGCTGCTCCCAGGATGCACTGCTACCTCCCATGATGCACTGGGCTGCAGACATGAAACTCAGAAAACGTCCCAGACTAAAATCAAGACACTCCTGATGACCTCATAATAATCCATGATCCGTTGTGTCATAACCCGTCCATGTTTATTGATATTATTTCATCCTAGAATAATGACAGTGGTATTTGTTGTAATAATGTAACTATTGATCAGATTATTAATTCGTTGGACACGTTACGGGTCGCAGCAGCGACCTTCAGGACAGAAACCAGAGGAGAGGACACTGAACTACAGCTGCGTAGTTCTCGTCTGCACATGCTCAGTAGGGAGCAGGAAGAGAGCGTGATATCTGATCCAGTATTATGGGATGTATGGTCTCATGTCAGAATATTATTCTCATCGACTCTTCGGCCCATTTTCCTCTTGATATTAAATTAATTGTTTGAAAAGATGTGAAAACGCTGAACATCACTCCTCCATTTCACCAGCTGGAACAAAAGGATATGAAACTAATCAATAGTTGTTTGCTTTTCTATTGATCAACAAAACGTGACGTGATCACAAGTTTCCTCAAAACAAAAGAAGCAGTTAGCCTACGAGCTAACGTGCTAGCAGCAGTCAGACTCAGGAAACAGCTCTCCGTCTCCAGAGACTCAGACGAAAACCAGGACGGGAGAAATGGAGCAGAGCGAGTCGGCGGGATGAAGCTCAGAGAAACAGATCTGGTGACGCTCAGATCAGAATAATCCTCAGTGATCAGCAGCTGCAGCGACTGAGAGGTGCTCAGGAATGTGTGGCCTACTTCAGCTCCACAGGAAACACTCCAGAAATAACTCAGAGTCAGAGAGTCAAAGAGACAGAGAGTAAGAGAGACAAAGAGTCAGAGAGTCAGGGAGACAAAGAGACAAAGAGTCAGAGAGACAGAGAGACAGAGAGACAAAGAGTCAGAGAGTCAGAGAGACAAAGAGTCAGAGACAAAGAGTCAGAGAGACAAAGAGTCAGAGAGACAAAGACAAAGAGTCAGAGAGACAAAGAGACAAAGAGTCAGAGAGACAGAGAGTAAGAGAGACAAAGAGTCAGAGAGACAAAGAGTAAGAGAGACAAAGAGACAGAGAGACAGAGTCAGAGAGTCAGAGACAAAGAGTCAGAGAGACAAAGAGTCAGAGAGACAAAGAGTCAGAGAGACAAAGAGTCAGAGACAAAGAGTCAGAGACAAAGAGAGTCAGAGAGACAAAGAGTCAGAGAGACAGAGAGTCAGAGACAAAGAGTCAGCAGGAGCAGCCTATTGATCCATCACACCTGATGATGTCATCACAGGCCGGCCCGACGGTCACATGACTCACGATATAACACAGCAGCTTTGAGCCGATGATGTCACTTCCTGTCTGAGCTGAGTCAACATGAAGCAGCAGACTGACGTGTTTCAACATGTTGATGACAAAGAAACGCTGAGCTGTTAGTTTGTTATGTACAGCCATGAACTAACAAACAGTCTAGAATCAATACACATTAATGTATTTATTTATATATATGAATAAATAAATAAATAAATATGTGAGGCTGGCCTGTCGCAGCACTTTCCCTCTCGTGGATCTTCTCTCACTCAGACTCTCGGCTCGTCTTAATCCAGTTATAGGATTAAAGTCGGATTAAAACCAGAGAAGAAGAAGAAGAAGAAGAAGACCGACTTGTTCTTCCTGTAGTTTCAGGTTTCAGTCTGAACATGTCGATATCAGGATCCTGTACATTCAGTATTTGTTGAGTTGTTTGTAAAACTGCTGCAGGTCTTTTACTTTGAAGATGAAAAGTTATAAAAAAAAAAAACAGAAACTATTTTAAAGTATTCAAATGTAAAACTCGAGAATCAAGCAGAAACATCTGCATGATTTCATCTGTCGGTGCATAGAAACCTTCTGACTGAATTATTGATTATGTATCAGAGTAATCACATCAGCCCGCCACAATAAAAGCTCTTAAAAGCTGAGTGTTTAATGGGTCAGAAAAAAAGAAAAGAAAACGAGGATCAGGAGACAAAGGAGACGACTTTCATCATTTAGTGGACTCTGAGGGTGGATACCACACTGCAGCTGGTTAGTTTAGCACAAAGACTGGAAACAGAGGGAAACTGTTAGCCTCTAAAACATTATTTATGATTTTACTTTTTATTTTCACGTTTATGTCCTTTGACTTCAATATGCATCTCATAAAATACATTTTATTATTTTAAGCACATCATCTTATTTCCAACGCCTCTCATGTTGTTTTTGGATTATCGATAAATCCTTTGTCCTTTTTAAATTCTCTGTTTAAAGCTCCTTAAATCAATACTATTGGTCCTTTTCCTTGTCATATGTGTTATTATCATCGCTCCAAATAAAATATAAATTATGTACAACTTTAGAAGCCTAAATGTTGAATAAACACATTCAAACTGAATACGAGTCATTATCATTAGTTAGTTGTACAGATCCACGATGAACAGGTGTCGGGGTCTCACCTGGGAAGCCGTGCGGGTTGGCCGCGCCCCTCTTCAGGCACTTGGAGCAGAGCACGTGGGCGGAGTACAGCAGGCCGGGCCACTCCTGCAGCAGCGCGTCCAGCTGCTCCACCAGCGGCGTGACGGCCTGCCAGGCGGTCCAGATGTTGGGCAGCGAGGCGTGGCTGGCGATGGACAGCGTCTCCGGCTGCAGCTTCCCTCCGGACGGCCGGTGGCTGATCACCACGGGGACTTTGCCCCGGTAGGCCAGGATCTGCCGCCGGCCGTCCGACCGCTGCACCACGTGGCTGTTGATCTGCACGCTGAAGCGCGCGAACAGGCCGGGAGGGAACAGGAAGGGGAAGCTGTACCGGATGTGCAGCTGCTCCACGGAGAAGAAGGGGCACGGGGGCAGCGAGGAGCCGCCGCCGGCGGCCGAGGCCTCCGCCCGGGGCTCCTCGCTGCTCACGTAGCTGGGGAACTTGTACCACACCGGGGCGCCGTTCAGCAGGCGGCTGCGCGGCTTGTTGACGCAGTAGCAGATGCCCATCTTCTCCAGCAGCTCCATGATGAGCTGCAGGTCCTGCTGGGTCCGGATGAGCGGCCGCAGCAGCAGGCGGATGACGTTGGAGGGCAGGAGGCCGTGCTGGAGGAAGCCCTCCACGTGCGGCTGCAGCTGGGTCACCCTCAGGTGCTCCCCCGTCTCGTCCTCCACCACCAGACTCACCCTGCCCTTGTCCCCCCTCTCCCCCTCGGAGAGCAGCCGGGCCAGCAGGGAGCACTCGTCCCTCTGGAAGAACACGTTCAGGATGGCGATGAACCGCGGAAGGTTGTGAAACACGTACTCCTTCAAGGTGAGGCTGTCCTCGAAGTACAGCAGCTTGCCGCTCTCGTGCAGGTAGGACAAGGCGCTCTGCAGCCGGTCCTCCGTGAGCCCGGCCTGGAGGCCCAGGCGGGCAGAGTCCCACCACGACAGCCACAGGTCTCTGGGCTTTAAGTGCAGCTCCTCCAGCACCTGCCAGGACTTGGGCAGCACGCGGTGGAGGTTGGGGAAGATGTCCCTGTGGTCCGCGACGGACATGAGCTTGTCCCTCAGCCGCTGGATGTTCCTCTGGCTCTCCGTGCAGCTGACGCTCAGCACCGGAGACAAGATCTGCAGCCGGTGGTTCAGCATGTACTGCAGCTGCGACTTCCTCCGCCTCAGGTTCCTGTCGGAGACGCCGTAGAAGAGGACGTGGGGGCTGGAGCAGCGGAGGTTGTAGCCCTGCTCCAGCCCCTGGTCCACCTGCAGGGCCTGGGTCCTCAGGAGGTGGATGTCCCTCTTCTCCTGCAGGCCGATCTGCCGGTGGATGTCCAGACTCTTGTCCTCCAGCTCTGCCTCCCCGCACAGGTCGGCGTGCGTCCCCACCAAGCACACGACCGCGTGGGGCACTTTGGCCCCGAGCAGGTGGAGGAAGTACCCGACGTGGGCGTAGAAGTCCTGGGGCGAATATGCCTTCAGATTGACAGCGAGGACGTAGAGCGCCCCGGGCGACAGGAAGAAGGGGTTGATGAGGTCGTAGTTGGGCTTCCCTGACAAGTCGAACACCAGGAAGCTGAGGCAGCGCTCGGCGTCCGCCACCCAGGTGGTGACTTCGATCCCTTTACTTCCCGGGGCGCCCTGAACGCCCCGCTGCACGCTCACCACGCTCTGCCTCAGCCGGGTCTTCCCGGCGTTGGTGGTCCCCATCAGGACCAGCTTGAGGCGCGGCTTCACGGCCAGCTGCACCTGAGCCAGCTCCTTCTGGTAGGCCGCGATGTACGGGATCCCCTTCATGCAGACCTCGTACGGAGGCTGGATGAGGGGGTTGTCCTTCACCTTCCAGATGTTCACCTTGGACAGGTTCCCAAAGTCATCTGGGAGAATGGCGATTTGGTTCCCCTGGAGAACCAGCTCCTCCAGCCTCTGCAGCTCCACGATGGAGTCGGGCAGGTACGTGAGCTGGTTGTTGTCCAGCCAGAGGTTGGCCAGCCGCCCCAGCTGCCCGACCTCCTCCGGGATGTGGGTCAGTTTGTTCCTGCTCAGGTAGATCTCCTCCAACCCGGTGATGCTTAGGATCACCTGGGGGAAGTTCTCGAACTCGTTGGAGGACAGGTTGAGCATTTTGAGTCTCTGCATTCGACCGAACGCCGCGGGCAGCGTCGACAGCTGGTTCCCGTCCAGCATCAGGCTCTCCAGCTGCTGCAGCAGGCAGAAGGAGTCCGGCAGCGTGGACATGTGGAGGCTGCTGAGCCACAGGATCTTGATGGACCGCAGCTTCATGACGTCCGACGGCAACGCCTGGAACTTGTTGCCGGAGCAGTCCAGCTCCTCCAGCTCGCTGAGGGCCAGGATCTCGGGGGGGAACCGGTTCAGCTTGTTGTGATCCACGTCCAGAGTCCGCAGCTTGGCAAGGTTCGAGAAGGACCCGGGGAGGTCGTGCAGGTCGTTGAAGCTCAGGTCGAGTTCCTCCAGAGACTGGAGCGCTCCGATCTGAGCCGGCAGAGTCTGGATCTTGTTGTGGCTGACGCACAGCTTCTTCAGGGCCCTCAGCTGGCCCACCCCGTCCGGGAGGCCCCTCAGGCCGTTGTGGCTCATGTCGATCTCCACCAGCTGCACCAGCTCCAGCACCACCCGGGGGACGGCGGAGAAGCGGTTCCTGCGGAGCACGAGCACGCGCAGGTTGTTGAGGGTGGATCCCAGCCCGTCCGGCAGCTCCTGCAGGGAGTTGTTGCCCAGGTTGAGCGCCTCCACCTCGGCGATGTCCTCCGGCAGGACGATCTGGTTGTCGGTGGAGCACAGCGTGAGCTGGCGCAGGTTGCTCCGCAGCTTCCTGGAGCGCAGGGCGGCGTCCCTCCACAGCCTGGCCGTCTTCAGGTCGTTCTCCTTGTCCTCCATGGCCTTGCAGCCGGACCCCTCCTCCTCCTCCTCCGCCGCCTCCGCCTCCTTGTTATCATGGAGAGTTTTCATGGAGACCGAGCGCGCAGCATGGTGGACGCGGAGCTTCAGAAACCAGCGCGCCCCTCGACGGCAAACTGGGAGCCGGAGAGCAGACAAAAGACGGGTCGTGTCGGGGCAGAATGAGGCGTCGGGACGGCGGCAGGAGCGTGCGCGGCCGCGGAGGCATCCTCTTCTCCTGCGCCACAGTGACAACAGCCCGCGTTACAGCTCCGGGTTTAATCCCCAATCCGAGGCGCGGCGCCGCGGGTTCAGTGCGTCCTTCACGGGCGTCCTCATCGCACCGCGCGCCGTCCTCTGGAGCTCCGTGCCCGGATGTAGCGCCGTGTTTGTGGGAGCCGCTGGTCTCCTTCCTGGGAGCGGGGAGTGGAAGTGAGGCGGCCCGCACACTGCGTCAGATCTGTGGACCCTCCTCCTCCTCCTCTTCCTCCTCCTCCTCCCCTCTGCTGCGTGGGGAGGAGGAGGAGGAAGAGGAGGAAGAGGAGAAAGTGATTGTTCTGACTTGCTACAAATGAGCAGAGAAATCCACAAGTGAATGTAAAAGAAACACATGTATGGTTTTAATATGAACTTTTCTAGAGTGGCAAACATTTTAAATAAACGAAACCAACTTTAGACCTTACACAGAATCTATATACAGAGTTTATTTGTGTATATATATATATATATATATACATATATATACACACACTTCATCTTCATCTTTAAATAAATAAAGTGATCATAACATGAGCTACAATCTATTTACCTGAGAGACAAAAGACTTTGTCTCCACCTGCAGGACACGATGAGCAATGAACACGAACAATAAAGTTTATTCATGTGCAGAACAGGTTTGGGCTTTGATTCAGAACCACATGATCCAGAACCACATGTATTACAGAGAACTGGAGATTCATCTTCATCTTCATCTTATGAATCTAGTTTGAAACACCTTCGTCTCTGTCCCACGTTTATTCCGTCTGGATGTCCAGAACCACCGCGTCCGCTCTCTCTCTCGGTTCTGTCTCTGTTCTCTCTAAGTTCTGTATCTCGGTTCTCTCTCCAAGTTCTGTTTTTTGGTTCTGTCTCTCCAAGTTCTTTCTCTCGGTTCCGTCTCTCTAAGTTCCGTCTCTCTAAGTTCCGTCTCTCTCTGGACCAGCAGCAGAGTCCAGTTCTAGATCAGACACACGGGAGTTTCCAAATATAAAGTTTTATTAAATGTTTCTCTTCATAAATATTCAGACTCTTTGTTGTCGTTTGTATTTTGTGAACTTAAATAATACTAAATGTTTCTTTAACCTCGTTACAACATTAAACAACATTA
>JBAMJR010000080.1:582500-607500 GCA_038501785.1 Myoxocephalus aenaeus
TATATATATATATATATATATATATATATTATACTGTATAGGCAGTATATTCTGTATACAGTATATTTTTATATAAAGTATATTCTGTTTGTACTGTATATATTCTCTCTCTATATATATATATTCTGTATATACGGTATATTATATACATAGTTAAGAATAATAACGTGACTGTAGTAATTCATTTCCCGTCCTGTGGAGGGCAGTATTGAACCCTGTAGCATCGAAACTGAAGAGAAGAAGAAGGAAGAATTTGAAGGTGTGGCCAAAATAAACTACTGCGCATGCGTTACCGTTCGGTCGGCTCGGGTTTGACGTCCCCGTCCTCTCCTCCCGACTGGAATACCCGGATGTACCTGGTGTTGGCAGCAGCCAGCTCTTCATCCAGCAGGAAACGGGTGTTTTTAACGGTAAAACTTGGCGGAATATAAACACGCAGCCGCGCAGAGAGTTTGCTGGACGTCCTGTTTCCGCCTCAGAGGTGTAGAAAGATATACATCACGGTGAGAGCCAGCGCGGCGGCGGCGGTCGTTTTTGTTTTGCTAGCAAACATGAGCTAACTGCTAGCTAGCTGTCATGTTAAGGTAGCTAGCTGACGTGGTTGTGGTCACGTTGGTCTGGTCACGTGGGCGGAGACCAGCAGCTAGTGTTGACATTGTGATGAATAACCTTTATTTCCTGTTTTAAAGCTGATCAGAATCAGAATCAGAAACCGTTTATTGCCAGGAATGTTTTCACACAAACGAGGATTTTTTTGAGGCGGAAGGTGCATACATTGGACGTGGACATGGGACGTAAGACGAGACAAACAACAATCAACAATCAACGAAAACAACAACAGTGCAATTGGAATGCGGTTGAATTAAAATATGTGTAGGATAAGCAAGTGCTCAGTCAACAGATACGTTAATGTGAATGTACGTTAAAGTGACGTGTGTATTTAAGTTAAAAGTGTATGTTAAAGTGACGAGTGTTTAAGTATGCGGTGTGCAGAGGAGTGTATGGTAGAGAGAAATAAAAAAAAAAATAAAGAAGAGAAAAAAAAAAAAAAAAAAAAAAAATTAAGAGTTAAAAATAAATTGTGTGACGTGTTCAGCGGTGTCTTTAACAACAGAATCCAGCTGACACATCATTCCTTTATTATTATTATTATTATTATTATTATTATTATTATTATTACATATAGTATATGTTATTATTTTTACATTATTTATTTTGTATTATTATTATTATTATTATTATATTATTGTTGTTATTATTACTGGGTGTGGTAATCAGGCTGCAGTAAGAAGTACTTTTACTGCACTGTGAAAATACAAAAAAAATTGTGAAAATAGTCAAAGTCGTGCCTCCAGCTGTAACATAATGTCTGATTAATAATTCTGCAAAGATTCCCAAGACAGGCGTGAATTTATCCAGAAGGAAGTTAATCCTAGAAGGAAGTGAAAATATTACAATCTAAAACAACAGGAAGTAGGAATCCAAAATACATACAATGCACAAACAACCAGGAGGAATACTATGACTCACGAGCAGGTATTTAAAGAATGTGCTGGTCTTTGTCTCTCAGAGGTCCCTTTTATGGGTCCAGACCAGTGTGGTACTGGTGCTTACTGGTTCCCCCCCCCCTAGTGCAACCACACAAAAGACCCTTTCATGGTTTACAGGTCAGCTCCTCCTGCTGCAGAGTCCACGTCTTTAATAACAGCCTCAATTATCATGTAGAGCAGCAGTGACTAGAGGAAGAGTTTCTGTTTGTCCCATCATCATCATCATCACAGTTTCCCAGGCAGTAATTAGTTTTAATAAGTGGATCCCAGCTGTCTTTGGTGTTTTATTTTGTCATAAATGAGTTAATCCTTTTTCTTCTCCGTATATATTATTATACTAATTAGATAAAGGAAAAAAACACATTAATAATTACAAATGTTTTAAAAATTAATTGTGTATTAATGTCCACGTAAGGAGTTAACACGGCCGACCTGTTTGTCATTGTATAACCTGCAGTGTTTCCCCTAGGTTTACAGCACTTAAATCAGTGGTTCTCAAAATGTTTCCTATCA
Organism: Myoxocephalus aenaeus; assembly: GCA_038501785.1. NCBI lineage: Eukaryota > Metazoa > Chordata > Actinopteri > Perciformes > Cottidae > Myoxocephalus > Myoxocephalus aenaeus. Next base: position 584,564 of record JBAMJR010000080.1, read on the forward strand.
CGCCCCACTTTGGAGGAACAACAATGTTCACGCCCCACCGCCCCAACAAAGTTGTAACAAAATGGTCCATGCTGAATGTTTATTGCAATAACAAAATGTTTGACTCCTCCATCTTTGCTTTTATAAATCATAGAATAATGAAAATTGCAATCACTTTAAAGTAAACCAGATTGCTCCATCAGACAAAAACAAATACAATGTGCAATCACTTTGGAACAATGCAAATAAAGTTCTATTTGTGCAAAAATGTACTAATATTTAGTTCCTACTAAATAGCTTATTGTGGAAAACGATAAGCTATTTTTTTTTTGCAAAACCAAATGGAATGAGTGCAGATATGTGAGCCATCATGTTTTATCAGTAGCCTAATATAATGGCAGGGGAAACACTGACCTGCTATTGATTCACAGTCTCATAATACAAATAATGTTATGGAATATTGTGTAACGGTGCGGTCGGTCTGCATGTCTCCGGCTCCTGGTCGGTCCTGTACACATGATCCGGACCTGGTTCTGGTCTCCTGCAGGTCTGTGCTGGGCTGAGCGGAGGAGCGCCGGCGGGATGAGCGGAGCCGCTCTGGGCATCGAGATCGTGGTGGTGTTCTTCCTGGCGCTGTTCCTGCTGCACCGCTATGGAGACTTCCGGAAGCAGCAGCGCATGGTGCTGTTCGGCACGCTGCTGGCCTGGTACCTGTGCTTCCTCATCGTCTTCATCTTGCCTCTGGACGTCAGCACGGTCGGTACCGAGCGGGGGGGGGGGCGGGGGCACGTCCCCGAGGGACTCGACCCCAAGTCCCCAAGGGACTCGACCCTAAACCGTGTATTTGTGTCATCGCAGACCATCTACAAGCAGTGCAGGATCGACCATGAGGACCACGCCTCCGCTGCCACCGCCGGCCCCCTTCCGTCCAATCACACGACGGCTAACGCGTCCGTCACGCCCACCAAGAGGTGAGTCTGATTAAAGGGGGAGGAGTCAAAGCTTGTGACCTGTTGTTACATCCAGCAGACGAAACATCAGGAAGGAGACCCTGAACGCATCTTTGGATCTGACTATTTAAACTCTTCTGTAGTTTTGTTTTGGGAACGTGTGAAGTTGAAACTAAACGACAGACGACGTCTCTGAAGGCTCCAGTTTTATGGATTTATGGGACGCTGACATAGTTTTAGATATTAGTTCCTAAAAAGATTCAGTTAAGAGAACAAAAAACAAGTTGGTCTCTTCAGATGAAGTTATCAACGTAGCTCCTATATTCATCTCCTCCTCCTTCCTCCTCCTCCTGCTCCTCCTGCTCCTCCTCTTCCTCCTCCTCCTCCTCCTCCTCCTCCTCCTCCTGTAGGAGCGTACTGAAGCCCTGCTACAAGCCGTGGAGCTACATCCCAGATGGCATCATGCCCGTCTTCTGGAGGGTTGTGTACTGGACGTCGCAGTGCCTCACCTGGTCCGTATGATAAACCTTTAATATATAAATATGTGTGTGTGTATTTATTTATTTATTTATTTATATATATATATATAAATAAATAAATAATGTGTATATATATGTTCTCTCCGTGTCCCAGGCTGCTGCTGCCCTTCATGCAGTCCTACGCTCGCTCTGGAGGCTTCTCCATCACCGGGAAGATAAAAACGGCGCTGATAGAGAACGCCATCTACTACGGGACCTACCTGCTGATCTTCGGCTCGCTGCTCATCTACGTGGCCGTTCACCCTGAGTGGCACCTGTCCTGGTGAGTGGGGGGTCATGATACCTCCTCATGAGACCTCATCATGGGGTCCACACCTCCTCATGAGACCTCATCATGGGGTCCAGACCTCCTCATGAGACCTCATCATGGGGTCCAGACCTCCTCATGAGACCTCATCATGGGGTCCAGACCTCCTCATGAGACCTCATCATGGGGTCCAGAGCTTAAGGTGCAGCGCTTTGTCTTCCTGAAGTCCACAATAAGCTCTTTGGTCTTTTTGGTGTTGAGGGCCAGGTTGTTGTTAGCGCACGGCATCGCCAGGTGCCGGACCTCCTTCCTGTAGGCCCACCACCGTTGTGTCGTCTGCAAACTTGATAATGGTATTGGAACCATGTACAGGCGTGCAGTCATAGGTGAACAGGGAGTAGAGGAGGACCCAGCACACGGCCCTGTGGAACGCCAGTGTGCAGGGTGAGGGTCGAGGCGGTGTGATTGCCTAACCTAACGTACTGGGGTCTGTTTGTGATTCAGGTACGAGCTGCAGACCATCGGGATCACGGCGGCCAACACCTGGGGTCTGTTCCTGCTGGTGCTGCTGCTGGGCTACGGCCTGGTGGAGATCCCCCGGTCCTACTGGGACGCCTCGCGCCACGGACACCTGCTCGTCAAGACCTACTTCAAGGCCTCCAAGCTGATGACGGAGAAGGCGGACGCGGAGGAGAACCTGGAGGACGTCATGGAGGTCAGCAGGGGACCTCATCATGGGGTCTAGACCGTATGGGGTCAAGAGCCCCCCCCCCCCCCCCCTCAGGTGGGAAGGTGGGCTTCATGTCAGTGGTTTCACTCTGACGTCTGCTTTGTTGCAGGAGGTCAGGAAAGTCAGCGAATCCATCAAGTACAACCATCCGCTGAGGAAGTACATCGACACGATCCTCAGGAAGGTGAGACGCTGAACTTTAGTGGTTTACTTTACATAGCAATAGACTGGAGAATGTGATATGGGGTCAAGGGGGCAGATGGTTGGACGGGCAGAGGTTACCAAGGTAAGAACTTGATTGGGAGACGGGGATGAAAGAGGAAAGCGAAGGGGACTTTAGTGGTTTACTCCAGTGGGAGAGCAGGTACTGATCCACGTGTCCCCTCAGTGTCCAGTGGACTACCAGGAGAAGATGGGCCGCAACATGGACGACTACGAGGACTTTGACGACAAGCAGAACTCGTATCCCAGCGAGAAGAGTCTGGTGAAGCTCCACAAACAGGTGAGAGCGGCTCGTCCTCGTGTTCCACGACAGAACCAACCCCACATAAACATAACTAACTGGTTTGGACCGTCTGAGCTTGTGCATTCAACGGAAGGAACGACGTTGTTCATGGATGATGTCCCAGTTCTCCAGGTTTACCTACCGTGTCTCTGTGTCCAGGTGATCTATGCGGTCCAGAGGCACAACAGGACGCGTGTCCAGTGGCAGATCCTCTTGCAGCAGGCCATCCACCTGGAGGACGTGGCCAAGAACGAGACCAGTACAACCCACCAGTTCGTTCACAGCTTCCCGTCCTCTGAGCCAGCCGGCTGGTTCAGCAGATATGTGTACACGCCGACTGTCGGTGGGTTGGAGTGCAGGGTGTCCAAGTGTCCAAGTGTCCAAGTGTCCATGTATTCAACATGTTTCAAGTGTCTACAAGTTAAAAACTATACGTGTTTTATATATTAAGTATAATTGTGTGTGTGTGTGTGTGTCTCTCACACACAGAGTGGTTCTGGGAGTGCCTCCTGAAGTGCTGGTTCTCCCGGCTCCTGTCGGTGGTCCTGACCCTGTTCAGCGTGGCGGTGGTCTGGTCCGAGTGCACCTTCTTCAGCACGCGGCCGGTCCTGTCCCTGTTCGCCGTGTTCATCCAGCTGGCCGAGAGGGACTACAACTACCTGTACATCGAGGTGAGTCCCTGTACATCCAGGTTACCTGTACACCCCTCCAACAGAACCCCACATTCTGGGTTCCCCCGGTTAGTGACCCCCTCTCTCCACCAGGTGGCGTGCTTCGTCACCATCTTCTTCCTGTGCACCTGCGTCTACTCCACCGTGTTCCGCATCCGGGTCTTCAACTACTACTACCTGGCCTCCCACCACCAGACCGACGCCTACAGCCTGCAGTTCAGCGGCATGTGAGTGACAGTGTGTGTGTGTGTGTGTGTGGGTTGGGCAGTCAGTCTGAGGGGGAGGAGCCAAACCCTCCTCTGTGTGACTCTCTGTCTCTCTGCAGGTTGTTCTGCCGTCTGACGCCTCCTCTGTGTCTCAACTTCCTGGGTTTGATCCACATGGACTCAGCCATCTCCCACCAGCAGAAGGAGCAGACGGCGTACACCTCCGTGAGTCCTGTGTGTGTGTGTGTGTGCGTGTGCGTGTGCGTGTGCGTGTGTGTGTGTGTATAACGATGACTGTAAACCTCCCGTTTCAGATCATGGGATCCATGCGCGTCCTCTCCTTCATCGCTAACGGCTTCTACATCTACTACCCGATGCTGATCGTCATCCTCTGCATCGCCACCTACTTCAGGTCAGTCTCATCTCCCAGCATGCACGGCGCTAGTCTCAGCTCCCAGCATTAATTAATTATTCATAGTAATAGGTGTTTAGACCGCTAACACACCACCACCTCCTCCTCCTTTAGTCTGGGGACTCGCTGCCTGAACCTTCTGGGCTTCCAGCAGTTTGTGGGCGACAGTGAGATGACCTCTGACCTCATCGACGAGGGCAAGGAGCTGATCCGCAGAGGTGAGAGGCTGGGTGATGAAGACTCTGGGTGATGAAGACTGGGGGACGAAGGCTAACAGCTGGTCATGTGCTTGTTCCCGCAGAGAAGAGGAAGCGTCAGAGGACCGAAGACGGAGAGAACAGACGGAGAGTAAGACACGTTTTATTCTCCTTAAAATACAAGTTAGGAACGTTTTTATATTCTAGACTTCTGAGAGTGCGTGTGTGTGTGTGTGTGTGTGCGTGTGTGTGTAGGAGTGGAAGGAGCGCTATGGAAACCAGAGAGACGAGCACACAGCGAGGAACCGGACGAGTCACGAGCTGAAGGAAACCAGTTACTCCGACACCGTGACGGCCAGCAGCAGACGTGAGGACAGAGTATTTCTTTATGTATTATTACTGAGGACAGAGTATCTATTTACTCGGGGTGGGTGAAAGTAGATGGATGAATAATAATAATCATAATAATAATCATAGCACTGGTCCCTGAACAGGGCCTCGCTCAGAGAGAGACTCCATGGAGCTGCTTCAGGACGCAGAGCCTCTGGACTTCAACGCCGAGACTCTGACCGACGCCCCTCTGGAGGCGGAGCCTGGCAGGTAGCGACCACTTCCTGCTTCTGTTGCCACAACGACAGAACCGCGCTCTGCCGCTTTAACTCCGCCCCTCGTGTGTTTGTCTCTCAGACCCGCAGGAGGACGATACCTGTCCATGTCCTCGTCTCGGAGCCGAATATTCGACGACGTCTGAGGGAGTGAGTCGGGAACAGGAAGTGAGTCGGGAACAGGAAGTGAATGTAGCACGTGACCTCCAGGATGCATGGTAACTAAAACATGGCTTTGCATCCGGTCCCCGTCCCGCTGGAGCTCCATGAGGAACATTAAAGCTGCAGTTACAGAAGGCCTCTGAGGGGCCTGTCATGGCCGCTGGAGGCGGAGCTGCTGCTGCATGGCTCTGTTTATGTCTTATTTATGTCTATTTATGTCTTATTTATATCTCTGTTGTGATGGAAACATCTCTGATGCCTGATCAGTAGCTCGTCACTTCATCTACACGTCCCATCATGAGTAAATCCTGAATACTGTAATATAGTTATAAAACAAGATCAATCTAATCAATACCCCAGAATTCATGTTGTCACTTTATTAAAAGCATTCAAGTCTTTTACTCTGAAAACTATCGGAATTTATTTTAGGTTTGAAGGTCAGCTGTTGAAATGTGTTTTAATCCTTTTGTTTATTCTGAGACGTTTCACTGGGAGACAAAGCCAGTCACACCAGTGACACCAGTCATACCAGTCCCACGCGTAACCTCTAACTGTGATTATTCTTCCTCTGTGAGTCACATGACCGACAGAACGTCTCCTGATTGGGAAGTCCGATAAAGAATCATGTGATTTCATCGACTGGATCTGAATATGTTTACATGAACACTGTGTCATGGAGATAATATTTCATTCAATAGAATTGATATTTGATTGAGATTCTATTGATATCGACTAGATATTTATTTTGAAAGTCCCCATTTCAGTAAAGTTTGTATAAAGTATTGATCTGATATCAGTAGAAGCACCAACATCGTCTTAATCTCCTTCATGAGGTCTTTCATAAAAAGTTTTTTTTTATTGGTGAACTCTAATAAATATTTAGACGGCTGGTTTTCAAAGTAAAATGTCACAAAGTGATAATATTTGATGCAATCCGTTGATTATTAGATGAAGTATAGTTTCTTTATTGTTTTCCTCCATATTCATGAACATACGTGGAGTTTAACTTCTGAAATGAAGTTTCTTTCTCCACTTTGAGCTCAAATGGTTCCAAATGTGCCATAAAATATAAAAATAAACCTAAAGTGTAAATATGAAAAGAAGACAAAGAAGTGACCTTTAAAGGGACAGACCTCTGTTTGTTCAGTTATTAAGTACTAATGTTCACTAAGTGGAGCCTGAAGGTTATCATTTAACCTTCAGCCAGTACTCATTTTCACCGAGCGGAGCCTGAACGTATCATCATGTAACCTGATCACATGTTCTACTGAAGGATACAACTTTAAAAACTGATCAAGGTTCAATAACGGATCAATAACTTCGTCCTCTGCAGTGGCACACAGGTCTGGCCCTTTAAGCACGTTAGCATGTAGCTTAGCAGTGGGTGACCCTGCTGGCGGGCTCCGTGAGCGTCAGCTCCTCTGAATACTGTTATTGATCATGAGCCGGCTGCCCTGGGATCGGGACTGTAAATATGTACCATATGTTTTTATGAATGAGCTCATAATGATTCACAGGAAGGTTACAGTCACTTTGTATTTATGGGTTTGATGAAGTATTTATGTTCTGGATATATTGATCGATCTCAGCTCAGAAGAGAAAATAACGTGTTGATCTCATTGTTGTAGTGAATTATGAAACGATTATTATTATTATTATTATTATTATGTGTTACTCTGCTGCCAGTGATGTGTCAATAAAACATGTTGCAGACTGAGGTCTCTTTTCTGTCTGATATATACTGTACATGTATAAATATATATATATATACTGTGCATTTATAAATATATATATTGTACATTTATAAATATATATGTACTGTACATTTATAAATATATATATAGTGTACATTTATAAATATATATGTACTGTACATTTATAAATATATATATATATGTATACTGTATATTTATAAATATAGATTATAGTGTACATTTATAAATATATATACTGTATATTTATAAATATAGATTATAGTGTACATTTATGAATATATATATAGTGTACATTTATAAATATATATATATATACTGTACATTTATAAATATATATATATTGTACATTTATATATATGTACTGTACATTTATAAATATATATACTGTACATTTATAAATATATATAGTGTACATTTATAAATATAGATTATAGTGTACATTTATTAGTATATATATAGTGTACATTTATAAATATATATATATATATATACTGTACATTTATGAATATATATATATAAATATATACTGTGTACTGGTGTACTTAATGTATTTGGTGTACTGGTTACTTGCTGTACTCGGTGTACTGGGTGTACTCGGTATACTACTGGTTACTTGGTGTACTGTGTGTACTCGGTGTACTACTGGTTACTTGGTGTACTGTGTGTACTCGGTGTACTTGATATACTCGTTGTACTGGCTGTACTTCGTCTGTTTCCGGTCTGGGGAGGAAGACGCGCGCGGCGCTGTTGTCCTCCGTGACGTCGTCGTGTTTGTGGTTACCATGGTAACTTTGTTTGCGTTTTCAGAACTTGCCGTGAGTCCAGGAGGTTCAGCTTCTTGTTATTAATATTAGCATTAATATTATTATCAGTAATATTGACACAGATCGTGTTTTAAGATGCTGCAGAGTCAAAGAAGAACAACATGTCGGGAGGTCACGGGACCGACGCCTCACTCCGTGGCTGTGGTGAGACATCACCCCATCAATATATCCCATTATAGCGGTATAACGAAGACACAGCGCCACTGAAGCGCATGCGCACCTACTATCTCATCATTTCGACTTTCTATCTCATAATATTATAATATTTTATAATATAATATTTTATTACATTATATGTTCTTATATTGTTTTATATAATATTTTATTATATAATATTTTATTATATTGTTTTATATACTATTTTATTTTATTATATCATATTTTATTATGTTGTATTATATTGTTTTATATTATATTGTATTATATTATATTTGATTATATTGTATTACATTATATTTTACTACATTGTTTTATATTATATTGTATTATATTATATTGTTTTATATTATATTGTATTACATTATATTGTTTTATATTATATTATATTGTATTATATTATATTTTATTATATTATAATATAATATATTTAATGTGTGTAACAGATAGCAAAGTTCCCGTCCTCGCGTCCCGCGGACCAGGTGATCCTGGACCATCAGAAGCAGGACTACATCAGAGACCAGGTCCTGCTCTTCACGAAGCACCAGCAGTCCTGTGACGTCAAGACGTCGTGGCTGCAGAGTTCAGACCGCCGCTTCCTGAGAGGAACCGTGGACCGGCGGGTCCGAGCGGCTCTGGACCAGCAGGAAGTCTACGTGGACCAGAGGAGAGACAGGTGTGTGTGTGTGTGGGGACAGACTGGTGGACCAGAGAGACAGGTTTGTGTGTGTGTGTGTTCAGGGACAGACTGGTGGATCAGGTGGTGGTGTGAGTAACTTGTTTAGACGAATATATTTTGTATTTGAATATAATAAAAAAAAAATGTATATACATTATAAAAAAAAATGTGTATAAAAGTTAAAACATTGACATTAAATACATAAACTCAAGTATGTACACAACTACGGTGTTGCAGTACTTTGTCTGTTTGTCGACTTTATAAGATTTTAACAGTGGTGGGTGGGCTGTCAGGGCCAGCTAAGCCTTCTCTGCTGGCCTAAACAGAATCACAAAGTTATAGCTATTTTATAATTTAATTGGTTTTCACAAATACACTAATATTTTTTCCCTATTAGCTTATTTCCTCATTGCACAGCTCCTGTCTTCCTCTGTTGCTCTGCTTCCAGCCTGCAGTGATGCTTCCATTGCCGCTTCTTTTAAGGAGAGCTTTTATCCAATCAGATTTCACCTCTATTTCTCTTTGGAAGCAGAGCGACTTCAAGCTGGCCTTTGAAGATTGAAGTACATGGGGACGTTGTCGTGATTGTCATGGACTTCAACCAATCAGATCTTTAGTTTGACATGCTGGGCGTATTCTTTGACGTAAAAGCTCCTGCGAGGTGGCGTCAGCATTAACATGCGCTGTGATTGGTCAGTGGGCCAGCGTGACTTCAGTCAACAGAAAGCTACCTAGCTGAGTTCCAGTAGGATTGAGAAGAATTCCGACTGAAACATAAGAGAAGTTATGACATTTTTAGTGCTTTGCTTGGTGGAATTTTTTACACTCAATGGCTGAAGGAGGAGGAGAAACAGACTTGGTGGCGGATTTACTGAGGATTTACTCTCACCCCGCCACGGTGTCACCCAGCTTGGTTCTCTGTCGGAGAGGCTAGCACCAGAGAGGCTAGCGCCGGCGCAGCTAGCGCTGTGGAGCCGGTGGGGGAGGCAGGGTTCCTTCGCCGTCAGCCTGTTTTCCATCGCGCCTCCTCGGGTGAGCGTGGTGGCAAATTTTGCGGTAGTTAATATCGTTCCTTCTGATCGCGGCGCGTTCTCTTGAGTGTGCAGTGTTTTAGTGCCGCAGTTTTGTTGGATTGTTTTGTCATGTTTTGTTATAACTAAATGTGGCTGGTTCTTGTTGATGTGGACTACATGCATTGTCCGTTGATGGCGCCGCATCCCGTCATGCTTGTATTTTTGTAAACTATATCAGACGGGACAGAAGGCCCAGGTAGAAAAGGCACGGCCCACCACTGGATTTTACAAACAAAAGATTTAATCAAATTTATGAAATAAAATATTAGTATTAAAGGTGAATCTAATTAGTTCCACCTTTAATGTTAAAAATACTCCAGGCTTTATTATTAAAGTATGTAGTATTAGTACATGTTAGTACAAGTTTAAAAATGATAACTGATTACTTATATTCATTACATTATTTATTATGATTTATAGAATAATTCAAGTTGTATCCTCCTATGTGAGTACTTGTAGAGTACTTTTAAACTGTGATATTATAATTTGACACTTGCGTGTCTCATGTCTCCACCTGTCTGTCCCCACCTGTCCCAGGCTGCGTGTGCTGCTGGAGGCGGAGCATCAGCAGCTCCTGCAGGAGGAGGCGGAGCTACAGGAGACTTCAGTGGAGCGACAGGCGAAGATGAGAGAGAGAGCTAAAACCCTGAAGGGCGAGCGAGAGAGAGAGAGACAGCAGCTGGTTGCAGAGAAGCTGGATCAGCTGTTCAGGTAAACACAGCTGGTGGAGTACATGTTATACTTGTACTGCACTACACCTCAGAGGTAATTGTTGTACTTATACTGCACTACAGCAGGTTACACAGCAGCGCAGTACTACATAACGTTTATGGCTCCTCCCCCTCAGCGAGCAGTACTACATGATGTACTACATAACGCTTCTGGCTCCTCCCCCTCAGCGAGCAGTACTACATGATGTACTACATGTACTACATGATGTACTACATGTTGTAGTACATGATGTACTACATGACGCTTCTGGCTCCTCCCCCTCAGCGAGCAGTACTACATGATATACTACATGTACTACATGATGTACTACATGTTGTAGTACATGATGTACTACATGACGCTTCTGGCTCCTCCCCCTCAGCGAGCAGTACTACATGATGTAAACATGTTGTACTACATGATGTACTACATGATGTACTACATGACGCTTCTGGCTCCTCCCCCTCAGCCAGCAGTGCGAGGAGGTGCGCACCGTGCAGAGCCGGCGCTCGGAGCAGCAGGTGAGTCTGGAGCGAGCGGCTCAGGTGAGGAGCCAGCAGCAGCGGCGGCAGGAGGAGCGGCAGGAGGAGGAGCAGTGGGAGGAGCTGCTGGAGGCCAAGCGGGGAGCCGAGGAGCAGCAGGAGGCGCAGAGGGAGGAGGCGCGGCGGCAGAGCGGCCAGGAGCAGCTGCTCGGCATCAGGAGGCAGATGGAGGAGGCGGAGCGGCGGAGGCGGGCCCTCAAGGAGCTGAAGGAGGAGGAGGCGGAGCTCCGGGTGAGGGGGTCTGAGGGTTCCACCTGGACACGAGGAACACGCTGTTTTATTTTGATTATTGATTACTGATTACTGATTACTGATTATTGATTATTGATTTCTGGTCTCTGCTCTCTGCTCTTTGGTCTCTGGTCCATGGTCCCTGGTCTCTGGTCTCTGGTCCCTGATCTCTGGTCCCTGGTTTCTGGTCTCTGGTCCCTGGTCTCTGGTCTCTGGTCCCTGGTCTCTGGTCTCTGGTCCCTGGTCTCTGGTCTCTGGTCCCTGGTCTCTGGTGGTCTCAGCTGCAGCAGCAGGAGACCTGGCGGCTGCAGCAGCAGCGCGAGCAGCAGCAGGTCCTGCAGGACCAGCGGACCCGGCGCCGGCAGCTGGACCGGAGTCTCCGTCTGAAGGTGCAGCGTCTGAGCCGAGAGCAGCAGGAGGAGCTGCAGCTGGACGTCAACATCCTGCAGACGCTGCTGCAGCAGGAAGTGGACGACAAACAGGAAGCAGCCGGGAGGAAGGTAAAGAGGGGCGCACCCACAGGTAGTGCTACTGGAGTAAAGTACTAGTACCACAGTGTACAATTACTAGTACCCCAGTGTAAAAGTACTCTGCTACAAGTACTCACATAGGAGGATACAACTTGAATTATTCTATAAATCATAATAAACAATGTAATGAATATAAGTAATCAGTTACCACTTTTAAACTTGTAATAACATGTACTAATACTACATACTTTAATAATAAAGGATGTAGTATTTTTTACAATAAAGGTGGAACTAATTAGATCCAAGTACTGTAGGTACTTGTACTTTTATGCTGTACTACATTTTTATGTTAATAGATTTACTACAAAGTACTTACTACAAACTGGAAATACTCCAATAACTGTAGTATCTGTAGTTATTGATGATGATCAGTAGGGGGCATCAGAGAGCTGCAACACACCAGCATTCAACACTATTGATTATAGATCAGTATTGATTATTTATCATATGTGATATACGATAATATATTGTAATATGTAATGTGTTTGTTTCTGAAACGGAAGAATAAATAAATTTTATTTGTAGTATTTGTGAACCAGAAGGTTGAGTATGGATGAATATTACAGGATCAATAATAACTACTATATAATAATAATATATAAGTAATGAATAAACATAACTGCAGAGATGTTTTCTCTCTTCTACAGAGATATATAATATAATATTAATATACATTTTAATATTATATTATACAAAATTATGCTGAATATATATTTTATTATATTTAAATATAATTTAATATAATATAATATAATTTTATATTATATTATACTAATATTATATTGTAATATACTTATATTATATTGTAATATACTAATATTATATTATTATATTATGCAAAATACATATATATATATATATTATATTATATCATATTAATATTCCTGGAGATAAATGTGAAGAGAAAACCATCGATTTCCAAAACTAGAAACATGAAAGAGTGAACACATGAATCATAACCGATGCGTCTCTGGTGTGCAGGCCGAGCGGCGCGAGGAGCAGCGGAGGTACCGGCAGCATCTGTCCAATGAGCTGCAGGAGCGCAGGAGGGAGGAGGAGGAGGCGGAGCTTCTGATGGAGGAGGCGCTGAAGGAGCTCTGGACCAAGAGGGAGCAGCAGAGCCGCCTGCAGAGGGAGGCCAGGAGGCGGCTGATGGAGGAGGTGATGGAGGGGCGGAGCCTGCAGGTCCAACACCAGCGTAAGCAGGAAGGGGAGGAGCCACACACATAATACACTATAACTTCATGTTCAAGCGGAAGAGCCACACACATAATAAACTACAACTCCATGTTCAAGGGGAGGAGCCACAAACATAATAAACTACAACTTCATGTTCAAGGGGAGGAGCCACACACATAATAAACTACAACTTCATGTTCAAGGGGAGGAGCCACAGACATAATACATTACAACTTCATGTTCAAGGGGAGGAGCCACACATATAATACACTATAACTTCATATTCAAGGGGAGGAGCCACACACATAATACACTATAACTTCATGTTCAAGGGGAGGAGCCACACATATAATACACTATAACTTCATATTCAAGGGGAGGAGCCACACACATAATACATTACAACTTCATGTTCAAGGGGAGGAGCCACACACATAATACACTATAACTTCATGTTCAAGGGGAGGAGCCACACATATAATACACTATAACTTCATGTTCAAGGGGAGGAGCCACACATATAATACACTATAACTTCATAGTAGTACTATAGTATTACTATAGTACTACTATATGAATACTATAGTATTAATATAGTCTTTGTGTGTGTGTGTGTGTGTGTGTGTGTGTGTGTGTGTGTGTGTGTGTGTGTGTTGCAGTGGACGTGAACCAACAGAAACAAACGGAGCTTTCCAGAGAACGAGACGAGTTGAACAAAGTGATGGAAGAAACGAGGCTGATGGACGAAGACGAGAAGAGACGGTAACAAACACTTAGGAGACACGCCTCCATCTTGATCTGTGAGATCACATGTTTATCTCTATGAGGTCACATGTTTCTCTCCATCCTGTCTGAACTGGTCTCTGTTGGTCCTCCCAGTCTGAAGCAGACCTCGGAGGCCTACCAGTCCGCGCTGAGGGCTCAGGTGCAACACCAGAAGCAGCTTCAGGCGGAGCAGAGGGCTCAGGCCCAGACGGAGCAGCAGCAGGGTCAGATCCTGCAGGACCTGTACGAGCAGAGGAAAGAGCAGGTCCTGTCCAGACCCACGTCTCACAGCACCGCCCCCCATCCCTTTAGACGAGGAGGGGCCTCCAGACCCCAGCTCACATAGTCCTCCTGCTCATGAGCAACACCACACGCCTCTGAATCACATGTAAAGTACAGATACAAGTACACATAAGTACATCAAACGAGAGAGCACCAGACTCATTTCATCTGTTTAACGTCTGAATAATAAATCTGAATAATCTTTTTGTCTGTTTTATTGTAATTGTCACAGAAATAACACACATTACTTAGTACTTCTACCTTAAAGAGTACTTTTACTTCAAAGTGGATTTTGATCATAACTCTCATGTTTATTCTTTTCTTTAGTAAAATATCTGTGTAACTCTTCCTCCCTGACTCTTTATTGTATGGGTGTGTTTTTTTCTGGTTTCCTAGGAAGAACTTTATAATTATGATAATAATCATAATTAAAGCAGAAACAAAGCTATTATGGTGAGTTGAAGAATGACGCTGAAGTCATGTTTATGTATATAAATATGATTAAAGTATGTGATAAATATTAAAAGGAGTTATTCTGTTCGTAGATGTTCTAATTAAACTCTGTTCAGAGACAAAGATCCTCTGAACAACAGATGTTCTGTAGGAACAACTTCCTGTTTCAAGAGTCACATCTAATCTAATCACAGTTTAAACCTCTCCAATGAATATTTACTGATCAATAATCAAACTGATTCATCAGGATTCACATGTAAATAAAACCTCCGGAGTCTGAATGGTATTGTCTCTATCAGAAGAGTTATTATTAAAGAAGAACAATAAAACAGCAGATTAGTCACTTTTCATATCAGCCAATGAGGAGCACACACATAGTTATGAGGTAATGTGACTTCCACAAATCACAGTCCCTGGCAGACAGGTGAGGGGCGTGGCCTATAAACAACAGGTGAGGCGTTACGCTCCTAGTGCTGAGGACGGTGTGATGACGTCATCTTTTTCAGATATTACAAATCACAGGAAGTGGATATAATATAATAATAATATTAATAAAATAAAATGTGACTAATATTAATAATAGTAGCAGTGGATCAAATATAATGACAATAATAATAAAATAAAATAAATGTGACCAATATTAATAATAGTAGCAGTGGATATAATATTAAAAGTATAATTATAACAAACAGATAAACATACAGGTAAACAAACAGATAAACAATCAGGTAAACATACCTGCTGCAGGCCAGGTATACCTGCAAGTTTACCTGTAGCAGTTCTGTTTACCTGCAGGTAAACAGAACTGCTAAACATAGCTGCTATAGGTAAACATACCTGCTACATGTAAGCATACCTGGTATAGGTAAACATACCTGCTACATGTAAGCATACCTGCTACATGTAAACATAACTGCTACAGGTAAACATAGCTGCTACAGGTAAACATAGCTGCTAAACATAGCTGCTACAGGTAAACATAGCTGCTAAACATAACTGCTACAGGTAAACATAGCTGCTACAGTTAAACATAGCTGCTAAACATAGCTGCTACAGGTAAACATAGCTGCTACAGGTAAACATAGCTGCTAAACATAGCTGCTACAGTAAACATAGCTGCTACAGGTAAACATAGCTGCTATACATAACTGCTACAGGTAAACATAGCTGCTACAGGTAAACATAGCTGCTAAACATAGCTGCTACAGGTAAACATAGCTGCTAAACATAGCTGCTACAGGTAAACATAGCTGCTAAACATAGCTGCTACAGGTAAACATAGCTGCAAAACATAACTGCTACAGGTAAACATAGCTGCTACAGGTAAACATAACTGCTACAGGTAAACATAGCTACTACAGGTAAACATAGCTGCTACAGGTAAACATAGCTGCTACAGGTAAACATAACTGCTTCAGGTAGACATAGCTACTACAGGTAAACATAACTGCTACAGGTAAACATAGTTACTACAGGTAAACATAGCTGCTACAGGAAACATAGCTACTACAGGTAAACATAACAGCTACAGGTAAACATAACAGCTACAGGTAAACATACCTGTGGAGGGCGTGTCAGGGAGGGACCAGTACCTGTTGTAACTAGGTTGTGCTCAGACAGGTCTGAGAGGAGCAGCTTCCCATAGTCACATGACCCAGTGTGGCACAGCACACTGGTCTTTGGGCAGAGGGACTCATGAGGACCTATTGATCTCCGGATGTATTGATCCATTGATGTATTGATGTATTGATCCATTGATCTCCTGACGGACAGGATGACCAGTGACTACTACCCCTACTCAAAGGTAAAGTCCTTCTTCTCTTCCTGCGTCTCTGAGACTTTATCAGCTTTACACAGCGCGGCGATAAGACGCTCCTTCAGGGCGAGTCAGCACTTTATTCACACGACGACGTCTCAGGACACGTCTTCCTGTTCCAGGTGATCATGAAGCGGGTTCAGTGTGCTGAATATATGTTATGAGGTTATGAATGCTGTGTGAACAAACCCCTCTGCATAAACCCTCAGAATATATGAATGAAAGAGTAAAGTCTGGTGATGTAAGAGCTGCTGAAGTGGAGATTTCTGGATCAGAGTCTGAGAACAAACTCATGGAGAGAAAACGTCCTTTAAAGAGATGTTTAGTTACATTACACAGATTCTGAAGACGGTACAGGTGAATAGGGTCAAAACATTAACTCATAGATATCACCATGAAACTTCACCACTTCATAACTCAAGACTTCTTGAGTGATGAAGTGGTGAAGCCTAGGGGTTCTAGACCTCTTTTCCCCTGTGTTTGAGTTGTCGTAGGAACCCTAAATTAATTACAATACTTGTGTTTATTGTATGTATTTGTTCAGCAAAGTCTTGGGATTTTTTTTTATATCTGCAAAAAAATCACTTTTAAAAGATATTTTGATCATAACTATTAGGGGTGGGAATCACCAGAGGTCCCACAATTCGATACTATCACGATACTGCGATATATCGAGTATTGCGATATATTAAGTATTGCGATTTATTCCCTTTTTTCCACCGCAAATTGTCCCCAAAGGAAAACTTCAACATATTGAAGATAAAGTTTTCAGTCTGTTCATCTCACTTCATTTCGAGCTGGACGCGCCGGAGAGAGGGGGCGGGGCTTATCTCCGTGCAAGCAGTTTATCATTTCCGCCATTCACCATGAAATAACCACTAGTTCTGCTTCACACTTGTTGTGGAAATCCCCAAAACGTCGGAACATCAAACGCCCTCGTGTCTGGGTTCATAATATTATCCGTAGCCGCACACAGCTCGGTGGATTTCACGCGAGGAAGTGTGTCTGAATGATCGCCGCTTCCTGCGCTACTAGGGTACCAGTAGCCAGTTTGATTTATGCTTTTTTTTTATGTCTTTGACCACCGCATGTTGTCCCGTGTGTCGTGTAACAGCTGTGCAGCAGTGACAGGAAGTCCAGACGTTTGATTTAAACGCGGACGGCGCATTTCTAATTTCTTTCTCGGATGTCTCCATGTTTGTTTTGACCAACTTCCTACCGTCACGCTGACCCGGGACCTCTGCTGACCTCACCACAAAACAACACAGCAATTGAGTTTATTATTGGAGGAGCAAAAAGTTTATAATTGATATAATAAAAGATCGATACTTGGCTTCCGTGTGTCGATACAATATCGGCACGCAAAATATCGCGATACTATGCTGGATCGATTTTTTCCCCCACCCCTAGTAACTAACATCCAGCATGAGTATGAGCAAGGCGTATCAAAAAGGAGTCCTCGAGAGCTCCCCGAGTTTAAAAAAAAGTATTGTTCTGTGCCTTAACAACAACCCACAGACTAATAGTGCACCTTTATAGAAAGAGTAAGACATGAAGCATCAAAATCTGCAACAATAAAGACAAAAAAATTAATAACTCTTGCCGTCTTTGTAAATGTAGAGATACTATTATGGGTCAGCTATGGATCTTTATTAGACTCCCACAGGCCCGTCCGGTTACAGGGATGTGTCTTTGACTGAAATCCTGAAATAAAGGTTTTAGTGAAATGTTAGAATCGTCACGGCAAGTTCAGGAGTTTACGTAAATAATTAAACTTGACGATTATTTAAAAAAATAAAATAAACACAGTCCTTATCTCACAAGAGTTACCGTATGTTAGCAATTTAAATGAAAATACATAAATAAATACATTCTGAAAGTTTTTTCTTCAAATTCAAAATCCGGTTTATTGACAAGTTTTCACATCGAACTTTGTGTTACGAAGCAAGACATTATAGAAAAGAACAAAAAAGTACCTTTTTTTTATTATTAAATTATTTATTAATTTATAATAAATTATTAAACAAAACTAGAGATGTACAATATTTTAAAAAGGGAAGAGCTCGGCAGGAACGTGCAAAAGCTCCCGATATTAAGAATAAAAATAATAATCAATGAATAAATAAATAATACAATTCAATAGAGTTGTGTGCAAAAGAACAATAACAACAAAAACTCATTATATATATATATAAATAATATTATATATATATACATCATATTGTATTATAGATCTATATACTATTATAATATATATTATATATATTATAATATATATTATATTATATATAATACACATTATATTATATATACATCATATTGTATTATAGATCTATATAATATATATAATATATATATATATATATATATATATATATATATATATATATATATGTATAGATAGATAATTGTTCTAAACTTTAAAATAAATAGTGAATAAACTGAAGATAAAAGTATTAAACGTTACATTTTATTATTCAACATAACTTTATTAATTCCCCCCAGAAAAGATAATTTGTTTTTATTGATCAATAGAAGAACCCTTTCACCTGGGGCCCGTTTGTGGGGTCGCGACCCTCACGTTGAGAACCGGTGTTGCAGCTCCGATGAGCCAGTTGGTGTGTGTAGTGTGTGTGTGTGTGTGTGTGTGTTTACAGTAGGAACAGGAAACAGCCAATCAGAAACTCTCTTTTTTGTCCGGAAGTCTTCGTCCTGCAGCCGCCCGTTGGACTCCTTTACCGGCTCGGTACCGGCTCGTTACCGGGTCCCTACCGGGGTTTTATCGCGTCGGGTTGAAGTGCAAAACAACGGAAACATCGCGGTGTGATTACCGGAGGGAACACCTGTCCGCCACCGGAAACGCACGAGGCTGCACCGACGAAACCAACTGACCGAAACTCCGGCGGGGCACCTGTCCGCCTCCACCGGGGCACCTGTCCGCCTCCACCGGGGACATGCGCACTGAGAGTCCGGTGTCTCACCCGGTGGGAGCGTAGTTCGTTGGGTCGTCGTTCACGAGCCGCACGATGTCCGTGAACGAGCTGTTCACGAAGGTGAGTCCCTCTACCTGCGCGCCTCGGCGACGTCATACCTGCTGCTCACCGGCGTCCGCGCGCGCGGTCCACCTGCCGCTCACCGGAGTCCGCGCGCGCGCACGGTCCGCCTGCTGCTCACATGAGCCCGCGCGCGCGGTCCACCTGCTGCTCGGCTCCATTCAGAACTCCACCGAACAAAGTCTGGTGTTAACGTCCCGCACGAACCAGACCTCCCGTTACTGCAGCGTCGCTTTAGCGCGGCGGCTCACCTGCTCGCTCCGCTCGGTGACGTCTTCCGCGGTGAGGAAAGTTTGAATAAAGTCTAAATCACGTGTCGGTGGAGGCTTTGATGTGAGCCGAATGAACCGGAGGCTCGCGGGGTGTCGTGCTGCCAAGTCTCCGTGTGAAGTTCATAACTATAAGCGGTACGACTGAAAATACACATATTTATGAATGGAGTTCAGCGGCGAGTTCTTCTGGAGGTCGTGAAGCAGAAGTTTGATTGTTTGACTTGTTTTCATCAGAACGTTTGAGAAGTTTGAACTTTATTTTGAAGCATAAACACTGACGAGGATTTAAAATCAGTGTTTGATTTGAGATTTATTAACACTGATAATACTAATAATAACAATCTAATAGTTTATAAACATAACAAAGCATTATTATAAACTTTAGGAACACACATTCAAAACAATCAATTCATTCTTAAAACTGATTTTTTTTAATGATATTTGTTTAATATATATATATTTTACATGTTCAGGTCGTTGACAGGACGTCACAGTGACGTCATCGTTCTAAACGTCTGTCAGTCGGGTTTGAAGGCTGTTTACAGCCGCACGAGATCCACAATGCACCTCCAGGTGCATTGTGGGAAACGGAGGCTCCGCTGTGAGACGAAGTTACAGAAGAGTTCCCACCAGAAAGTAGTTCAAACATAATGATGCCTTTTTTTTATCTTTATGAAGATAAATACTGTATAGCAGCTTGTTACAGTCTCTCTAATAATAATATCTACTTTTATTCATAAAGAGTTTTTAATAATATTGATACGTATATACATGTGTATAACTATATATATAGTTATATATTTATTTGTATTTATACATACATATTTATATATATATGTTCATATTTGTGTATATATATATATATATATATATATATATATATATATATATATATATATATATATATATTTGTATATCTACATTTATTTACAAGTATAAGAATATACATATTTCTATCATTATATATTTATTCATATTTCTATATATATATATTTATCATATTTGTATATTATTTATATATAAATATAGGAATACGTACATATGTATTTATATCGTTATATATTTATTTAAATACATAGTACCCAGACTGTTTAATCCTCCTGCTGGACTCTGGAGTCCACGTCGTCATTAATTCCTAAATCTTCTTCCTGCTGTGAGACTTAACGGATCCTGAAGACCATCTGGTCTGCGTTCAGGTCTGAGACTCTGCTGAGTCAGGCTTCTGGTTTTGATCCTGTTTGGGAATCTGACCAGTTTATATTTGTAATATTCTTAACATTAAAACGTTGCATCACGTTCCCTTTAATCATTAGTTTAGTGTAATAATGAGTTTTGTTTAATAATTAGTGTAAAAATGAGTTCATTGTCTGATGGTATTTGAGGACATCAGCTGGAGAGCTGCAAGCTTTATTTTCATTATTGATTCTTCAGTTCACAGGAAGTCACATCAATCAGTCGTCAATATAAATACATTTCCTGTCTTATCTTCAGTTAATTACAGTTGAATCAACGTGTCGTCTTATTGTCCGTCGGTTGTGATGAAGAACCGGATCACCCTGAAGGGGTCTCTGTAGCCCCGCCCTAAAGCATCCTGTCAATCACCGTGTAGCCCCGCCCTAAAGCATCCTGTCAATCACCGTGTAGCCCCGCCCTAAAGCGTCCCCTGCTTTATGGTCTGTTTGACTCTAAATGACCATAATTTACTAAATGAACATCATGCTGTATTGAAGAAGACTTGAAACTAGAGATTGAGACATAAACTCATGTTTACAATGTTTACTGAGGGGATAAATCAAGAGAGAAGTAGTCATTTTCTTTTTTTATACTGGAAAAAAAAAAATAGATTTGCTAAACATCAGAGATCCCAGTGTGACATATAATAATAATAATAATAATAATAATAATAATAATAATACTATTGTTAATATTAACATGAACAATAGTAATATGTCTGAACAGTAATCAGACGCTTCTCTCTGGGTGGAACCCGTCAGCAGATCAAAGTTCCTCTTCAGGTTTACAGGTGTGTTGTTGTGGCTCCTCTCAGACACACCCAGCCCCGCCCCCTGTGACGTCACTGTGCCGACTCATCAGTGGGCGGAGACTCAGCTGCTCTGAGCAGTGAGACAGATTTAATTCAAACTTCTCACTTTCATACTAAACCTGTCCAACCACTTCCTCTAGTCTTCTCTTCCTCCTCTAGTTTCTTCTCCTCCTCTTCCTCCTCTTTCCTTTATTTAGACCCTGAACCCTTTAAAAGGTTCCTGATGAACTTTCTCAGCTTCCAGTGAATCAACAACTAATAAATAATAAAATGATTTGTTTGTTAGTTTGAGTAAAACATCAGATCTCAGGTCAGCTTAATGATGCGGATTTATGAAGGATTAATGAGGCGTATTACATATAAACTATATATATAAACATTTAAACTATATATAAACATTTAAACTATATATAAACATATACACTTATATAAACATACACAATTAAACTATATACAAACATATAAACATTTAAACTATATATGAACATTTAAACTATATATGAACATTTAAACTACATATAAACTATATATAAACATTTAAACTATATATAAACATTTAAACTATATATAAACATATAAACTATATATAAACATATAAACATTTAAACTATATGAACATTTAAACTACAAACATTTAAACTATATATAAACTATATATAAACATATAAACATTTAAACTATATGAACATTTAAACTACAAACATTTAAACTATATATAAACTATAAACATTTAAACTATATATAAACATTTCATCTATATATTAACATTTAAACTATATAAACTTTATATAAACATTAAATCTAAATCCCCACACTGGTTTGAGGGTTGGACTCATACTGGTTTGGACTGATACTGGTTTGGACTGATACTGGTTTGTACTGGTTAATAATTCAGAGCATGAAGAGCAGAAGTTTTGTCCTCTGTCTGATTACTTCAGTGTTTTATTAACTTTAATGAACTTCCTTTATGGACGGCTTGACTTCCTGTTGGAAGACGAATGATTAGTTCCTTTTGATTTTATATTAATCCATAATGTTTTTTATATGTGTCTGTAATATTTATATATGTACATATTTAATTTATTTGAGTCACGTCTGAATTTACAGGCTTCACACACATATGTTGTACGTTTTTAATAATTTATTAATAAACTTCAATTTCATAGTACAATTTATGCATAAACAGCAACACAATTTGCTTTTAGAGGTACAGTATATCATAATATAAATAATCATAACAATTAAATAAAATGAGAGTTTCACAACACACAGTAAACTGTGTATAGTTATGCATCGTATCTATCATAACTTTATTGTGTATTTATGGCTGAAGCGTGTTGTTGTTGTTGCATCATGTGACCTCAGGGAAGCGGTTTCATTCAAACCACCTTCTGCTTTCAGAGGAGCAG
>JBAMJR010000080.1:610000-752500 GCA_038501785.1 Myoxocephalus aenaeus
TGCACATCTATGGAGAGGAGGTCATCCGGGCCTACAGCGGCCAGAACATGGGCGACATGGACCCGCACATCTTCGCTGTGGCGGAAGAGGCCTACAAGCAGATGGCCAGGTCGGGTCACATGCGGCCTTCGTTCTGTGTGTTCCAGCACCGTGGCAGCAGCATCATTCTCTAGTGAATCTTCTTGTGTCGTGCAGAGACGAGAGGAACCAGTCCATCATCGTGAGCGGAGAATCCGGAGCGGGAAAGACGGTTTCTGCAAAGTACGCCATGCGGTTCTTTGCCACGGTGGGCGGCTCCGCCAGCGACGCCAACGTGGAGGAGAAGGTGCTCGCCTCCAACCCCATCATGGAGGTCAGTGCCGTTTCCTTTCCTCCTCTAGAACGCGTGCTCCCCGATGCTGACGTCCTTCTGCTCACCAGGCCATCGGCAACGCCAAGACCACCCGGAACGACAACAGCAGCCGCTTCGGGAAGTACATCCAGATCGGCTTCAGCCGGCATTACCACATCATCGGAGCCAACATGAGGACGTACCTGCTGGAGAAGTCCCGCGTGGTGTTTCAGGTCTGTGTGTTTCAGGTCTGTGTGTTTCACCCTGTGTGTGTTTTACCCTGTGTGTGTTTTACCCTGTGTGTGTTTTACCCTGTGTGTGTTTCACCCTGTGTGTGTTTCACCCTGTGTGTGTTTCACCCTGTGTGTGTTTCACCCTGTGTGTGTTTCACCCTGTGTGTGTTTTACCCTGTGTGTGTTTCACCCTGTGTGTGTTTTACCCTGTGTGTGTTTCACCCTGTGTGTGTTTTACCCTGTGTGTGTTTTACCCTGTGTGTGTTTCACCCTGTGTGTGTTTCACCCTGTGTGCGTTTCACCCTGTGTGTGTGCGTTTCACCCTGTGTGTGTGCGTTTCACCCTGTGTGTGTGCGTTTCACCCTGTGTGTGTGTGTGCGTTTCACCCTGTGTGTGTGTGTGCGTTTCACCCTGTGTGTGTGTGTGCGTTTTACCCTGTGTGTGTGTGTGCGTTTCACCCTGTGTGTGTGTGTGCGTTTCACCCTGTGTGTGTGTGTGCGTTTTACCCTGTGTGTGTGTGTGCGTTTTACCCTGTGTGTGTGTGCGTTTCACCCTGTGTGTTTCTCCCTGTGTGCGTTTCACCCTGTGTGTGTTTCACCCTGTGTGTGTGTTTTACCCTGTGTGTGTTTCACCCTGTGTGTTTCACCGTGTGTCTGTGTGTGAATGTGTTGCAGGCTGAGGAAGAAAGGAACTATCACATCTTCTACCAGCTGTGTGCCTCCGCCACCTCACCGGAGTTCAAAGACCTCGGCCTCAGTGAGTCACGCTGCTCTTTATGTAGAGAGGAGTTAATGAGATGAACAGCTGAGGGAGAAACTACGATTCAGTCATGATGCATTTTATTATTTAATCAAAGACATCCGCCTGTTGTTCACCTGTTGTTCACCTGTTGTCCGCCTGTTTACCTGTTGTGCGTCTCTCTTTGTCCGCCTGTTGATTACATGTTCACCTGTTTTCCGCCTTTTAACCTGTTGTCCGTCTCTTGTTCTCTGCCTGTTGTTTACCTGTTGTCCGCCTCTTGTTGTTCGCATGTTCTCCACCTGTTCTCAGCCTGTTGTTCACCTCTGGTCCGCCTGTTGACAGTTGAGTTTTTGACGCGTTCTTGTCTCTCAGCCAGCGCAGAAGATTTCATGTTCACGTCGATGGGGGAGAACATCTTCATCGAGGGAGTGAACGACGCTAAAGACCTGGAGAAGACCCGGGAGGCCTTCTCGCTACTGGGTGAGCTCCTCTTGCTAGTGTAGTCATGGTAACAAGACCTCCTTCAGAGGGGCCCGTGAGGGGCACAGTTAGTCCACATGAGTAAAGGTTTGTTTTCACAAGAGATATGAAGAATTTCAAAAATGGAGATTAAATTTTTCAGCTTTAGAGACATATTATCTCTTTACACTTGTGCCTTAGGACAATGGTGCCTCATTATATAGGGAGCTGAGATTGTTCTGCAATGTTTGATGTAACACATGGGTATGTATCTCGTATGCAAGTGCCTCTAAAAAGTGAATTTAAGAAATTATGTAAAATCGAGAAAATGACCTCAGTCCCCAGAGGGTTAAGCGACTCTCTCGTGTTTCAGGGATCAAGGACGGCAGCCAGAGCAGCATCTTCAAAGTGGTCGCCTCCATCCTTCACCTGGGGAACGTCGACATCTGCCTGGACCGAGGAGGAGACTCCTGTCACGTCTCGGTACGTCTCCTCTTCCACAGAGGTCTTCAACAGGGGGTCTGTGGCCCCTAGAGGGTCCGCGGAGCTACTACAGGGGGGCGTGAAAGTTTTGCTTGATTAGACCATTTTTTATTTATTTTTTAAATATAAAAATAAATAAAAAGGTTATTTTGAAAAGCTTGTATCATGATTGTCATGCAGTGGACACACACACACACACACACACACACACACACACACACACACACACACACACACACAGAGACAGAGACCCCTCTGGGCTAACGGGTGAAGCCGTGTTGCGTTGCAGAAGGACGACCTCCACCTGCAGCACTTCTGCAGGCTGCTGGGCGTGGAGCTGCAGCAGATGGAGCACTGGCTCTGCCACAGGAAGCTGGTCACGGCCACCGAGACCTACGTGAAGAACATGTCGAGCAAGCAGGCGGAGAACGCCCGCAACGCGCTGGCCAAGCACATCTACGCCCGCATGTTCGACTGGATCGTGGAGCACATCAACAAGGCGCTGCACACCTCCGCCAAGCAGCACTCCTTCATCGGGGTGCTGGACATCTACGGGTAAGCCGCCTGGCAGTCAGCCCTCGGGGCACATTCTACTGGACATTAAATACATTATGTTTTATTTGACCCGATACTTAACCCTCCATGCGTCCTCCGGCGGGTTGTCTGCAGCTTCGAGACCTTCGAGGTGAACAGCTTCGAGCAGTTCTGCATCAACTACGCCAACGAGAAGCTTCAGCAGCAGTTCAACTCTGTGAGCCTCCTCTTCCTCTGTGATGATGATGTTTCTTCTTCTTCTTCCTGTCTGACGAACTGCTGCTGCTGCTCTGTGTCCTCAGCATGTGTTTAAGCTGGAGCAGGAGGAGTACATGAAGGAGCAGATCCCCTGGACGCTGATCGACTTCTACGACAACCAGCCGTGCATCGACCTGATCGAGGCTCGGCTCGGCATCCTGGACCTGCTGGACGAAGAGTGCAAGGTCAGTGGTGGTGGTGATTATGATGATGATGGTGGAGCCGTGGAGTCTCCCTCCTTCACTTGTTTTATAACCCACTTCCTGTTTCAGGTGCCGAAGGGGACGGACCAGAACTGGGCCCAGAAGCTCTACAAGCAGAACTCCAGCAGCGCTCACTTCCAGAAGCCTCGCATGTCCAACGTCTCCTTCATCATCATCCACTTCGCTGACAAGGTGAGCAGGACCAGGTCCAGAAGCAGGTCCAGAAGCAGGTCCAGGTCTAGATCCAGGTCCAGGTCCAGGTCTAGGTCCTTGTTCTTGACCAGGTCCAGGTCCAGACCCTTAATAATAAATAACTTGGTTGACGCTGTAAGAACGTGTTTCAGTTCATGAACAATAATAATAATAATAATAATAAACAATAATTCAGAACGTTTCATAACAGAGGGAATAAATCTGCATCGCAATATTGTTTCAATCTTTTAATAAACTAAATTTAATATTGCAAATATAATTTAAAGCTTTTGGTGGTAAAATCAGCAGGAAAAAGGTTCATAAAACATGATTTATATCACAAAATGTAAAAAATCATATCTTTGACTGAAGTATCGTGATAATATTTTATATATATTATCACGATACTTAATATTTAATAATGTATTGATTATCATTCTAAGTTCACTGGTGGTCTCTGCAGGTTGAGTATCAGTGTGACGGCTTCCTGGAGAAGAACAGGGACACCGTGTACGAGGAGCAGATCAACATCCTGAAGGCCAGTCAGGTAAGAACCAGAACCAGAACCAGAAGCAGAAGCACGGATCTAGGTGTGGCGTCGTGTGATCTGGTTCCTCCACCGCTCTGGGTCTCGTGGGGCCCGTCTGATGGTGGACGTCTTCCTGAATGTTGTGAGTTTCTTCTCAGTTTCAGCTGGTTGCAGATCTGTTTCACGACAAGGGCGACGCGGCCCCCCAGAAGTCCTCCAAAGTGAACGTCAGACCGGCCAAGCCGGCTCCCAGGGGCCCCAACAAGGAGCACCGGAAGACCGTGGGACATCAGGTGAGCTCTCTGTAGGTCTCTGCTGGTCTCTGGTAGCCTCTGCAGGTCTCTGTAGGTCTGTGCAGATCTCTGCAGGTCTCTGTAGGTCTGTGCAGATCTCTGCAGGTCTCTGTAGGTCTGTGCAGATCTCTGCAGGTCTCTGTAGGTCTGTGCAGGTCTCTGTAGGTCTGTGCAGGCCTCTGTAGGTCTGTGCAGGTCTCTGTAGGTCTGTGCAGGTCTCTGTAGGTCTCTGCTGGTCCCAGCAGGACCCTGCAGGACTCTCCCACTAACGAGGTTTCTCCTGGTCCAGTTCCGCAGCTCCCTGAACCTCCTCATGGAGACCCTGAACGCCACGACGCCGCACTACGTCCGCTGCATCAAACCCAACGACTTCAAGGAGCCGTTCTCGTGAGTCCTCGTCTCCTTTCCTCGTCTCCTTTCCTCGTCTCGTCTCCTTGTCTCGTCTCCTTTCCTCGTCTCTTTCCTCGTCTCTTTCCTCGTCTCTTTCCTCGTCTCCTCGTGATGAAGATGATCTGAAGTGTTTCCTGTGGTGATGAAGATGATCTGAAGTGTTTCCTGTCGTGATGAAGATGATCTGAAGTGTTTCTTGTGGTGATGAAGATGATCTGAAGTGTTTCTTGTGGTGATGAAGATGATCTGAAGTGTTTCCTGTGGTGATGAAGATGATCTGAAGTGTTTCCTGTCGTGATGAAGATGATCTGAAGTGTTTCTTGTGGTGATGAAGATGATCTGAAGTGTTTCTTGTGGTGATGAAGATGATCTGAAGTGTTTCTTGTCGTGATGAAGATGATCTGAAGTGTTTCTTGTGGTGATGAAGATGATCTGAAGTGTTTCTTCTCGTGATGAAGATGATCTGAAGTGTTTCTTCTCGTGATGAAGATGATCTGAAGTGTTTCCTGTGGTGATGAAGATGATCTGAAGTGTTTCTTCTCGTGATGAAGATGATCTGAAGTGTTTCTTCTCGTGATGAAGATGATCTGAAGTGTTTCTTGTCGCGATGAAGATGATCTGAAGTGTTTCTTGTGGTGATGAAGATGATCTGAAGTGTTTCTTGTCGTGATGAAGATGATCTGAAGTGTTTCTTGTGGTGATGAAGATGATCTGAAGTGTTTCTTGTCGTGATGAAGATGATCTGAAGTGTTTCTTGTCGTGATGAAGATGATCTGAAGTGTTTCTTGTCGTGATGAAGATGATCTGAAGTGTTTCTTGTCGTGATGAAGATGATCTGAAGTGTTTCCTGTGGTGATGAAGATGATCTGAAGTGTTTCCTGTGGTGATGAAGATGATCTGAAGTGTTTCTTGTCGTGATGAAGATGATCTGAAGTGTTTCCTGTGGTGATGAAGATGATCTGAAGTGTTTCTTGTCGTGATGAAGATGATCTGAAGTGTTTCTTGTCGTGATGAAGATGATCTGAAGTGTTTCTTGTCGTGATGAAGATGATCTGAAGTGTTTCTTGTCGCGATGAAGATGATCTGAAGTGTTTCTGTCTCTGCAGGTTCGATTCCAAGCGCGCGGTGCAGCAGCTCCGAGCCTGCGGAGTCCTGGAGACGATCCGGATCAGTGCCGCCGGCTACCCGTCCAGGTGAGGCTTGTTGTTGTTGTTCTTTGTCTCATTGTTGTTGTTCTTGTTTGATTGAGTTCTCCTGGTTCTTGTTCTGGTTATTTATATGGTTCTAGTTATTGTTCTAGAAGTTGTTCTATTTCTGGTTATGGTTCCAGTTATTGTTCAGGTCCCAGTTATTGTTCTGGTTCTAGTCCTAGTTCTTCCAGTTCTGGTTCTGGTTCTTGTTCTGGTTCTGGTTCTGGGTCTAGTTATTGTACTAGTTCTGGGTCTAGTTCTGGTTCTTGTTCTTGTTCTGGTCCCAGTTATTGTTTTTGTTCTAGTTCTTGGTCTACTTCTGGTTCTTTTTCTGGTCCTTGTTATTGTTCTAGTCCCAGTTCTTATTCTGGTTCTTGTTCTGGTCCCAGTTCTAGTTATTGTTCTGGTTCTTGTTCTTGTTTTGTTCCCAGTTATAGTTCTAGTTATTTATAGTTCTAGTTATTGTTCTGGTTCTAGTTATCATTTTAGTTATTGTTCGGGTTTAAGTCATTGATCTGGTTCTTGATCTGGTTCTATTCCCAGTTCTGGTTCTAGTTATTGTTTGTATTTTTTTGGTACATTATGATCTTGAGCTGCCTGCTTCAATCCATCTCTCCTCGGGTTCTACGGGTAAGTGTGTGTGTGTGTGTGTGTGTGTGTGTGTGTGTGTGTGTGTGTGTGTGTGTGTGTGTGTGTGCATAAATATATTTATATTAATAAACGTGCCCCCAGGTGGACGTACCCGGACTTCTTCAACCGGTACCGCGTTCTGCTGAAGAAGTCCGACATGACGTCAGCCGACAAGAAGCTGGTGTGCAAGAACCTGCTGGAGACGCTGATCAAGGTCAGAGCCGTCAAGGCTTCATGAGTGGTGTTTGATATAGATGATGAAGATGATGATGAAGGGCACGTCCTCGTCATCGCTTCATTACGTGAGCTCATCGCTGTTCCCGCCGCGTCTTAGGAGTCCGACATGTTCCAGTTCGGGAAGACGAAGATCTTCTTCCGGGCGGGCCAGGTGGCGTACCTGGAGAAGCTCCGGGCCGACCGCTTCCGCTCGGCCTGCATCAAGATCCAGAAGACGGTCCGCGGCTGGCTGCAGAGGGTTCGATACCGCAAGATCCGCAAGATGGCCGTCACGCTGCAGAGATACGGCCGAGGATACCTGGCCCGCAGGTACGCCTTTCTCCTTTTGTCAGGGTGGACGAATCCAACGGACCCTCTGAGCCTTTACACGTTCTACAGCTCGTATGACCTTGATATGAATACCAGACCCTATTGTCCTTGATCTCTACGAATCCGCAACTCCTTGCCTTTAAAAATAAAATAAAATAATGTTTAAACTTATTTTCAGCTTAAATATGATCAAGAGTCAAGAGTCTGCAAGATTTCCTCGATTGCTCCTCGAGTTTTTTTATTGTGTTGTTCGGTGCCTTCCCATCATCCCCCAGAGTAATACTGCACATCTTTAGAAAGATTACGATGTAAAGCATCTACATCTGCAATAATAATCACAATAAACACAAGCGTTGACATGTTAGGAAGCATATTCAGTCCAAAAACCGCGTTTTTCGGTTCAGAAATTGAAAAATTACCTACTTTGAGCTTTTCCTTGGTCCCACCATGACAAACAGGGAATGTAAATGACCGTCTCCTTCTGTATGTGCTGTCTGACACACTGTCAGAAGAGTCTGAGGACCAATGAGATCACAGGATCTTGGAAAGCCCCCCAAAAAAAAAAAAACTCCTGGTCTCGCTTCGCAATTTTGTAAGGGGTACTTATGGATGTTTTAATGAAACGTTATGATCACTTAGTCATTTTAAGGAGTTTACGGAATTATTCAAATTTAACGATCTTTAAAAAAAAATGATATCCACACGTCTCTTCTTAAAAGGGTTACGGTACTTTAGCAATTTAAATGAATTAAATCGGAACTGTGGATGAAGAGATAGCACAGGTTTAGTTTTGAAAAAAAAAACAATTTGCTTTTTCGGGAGACAGGAAAAAAGGGGCGTCGGGTTTATAAGGTTAAAAAGATAATGACGTGTTCGCGTTTCTATAAATTATGATTTCTAGCGTTGAAACGTGAAAATATCAATAAACTAATTAAATAAAGAATTTTTCTTTCAAATAATTTACTCATGAAAAAGTACAAAAGTATGAGCAACAAAATGTACTTCAAGTAAAACTATGATGGGGTAATTATTACTCATGTATTAGTATACAAGTAGTACTTTAATGTAGTTGTTGGTTGCTGCTTTGTTTACGTTTAGGGTGTTTGATGTGTAAAACGAGGAGTATTTAAAGAGCCCGTCATGCTTTTACTTCCTCAGACACGCTGACTTCCTGCGTCAGAGCCGAGCCGCCCTCATCTGCCAGAAGCAGGTCCGCATGCTGAAAGACAGACGGGCGTTTCTGAGACAGAGACGGGCGGTCGTCACCATCCAGGCCTTCACCAGAGGGATGTTCACCCGCCGGATCTACCAGGAGGTACGGGTCATGTGGTCCTCTTGGGGTCCCTGTGTGGTCCTCATGTGGTCCTCACACATGAACAGAGACTCTGTGTGATGACGTCACCGGTCAATTGGAGGCAAAGCGTCTCCAATTAAAGCTGGAATGTGTCTCTCTCTCTGTCTCTGTCTGTCTCTCTATCTCTCTCTCTCTCTTCCCCCCTAGTTCCTCCTCCACCACAAGGCCATGGTGATCCAGAAGACGGTGCGTGGCTGGCTGCAGCGCCGGCGCTTCCTGGCGGCGCGTGACGCTGCCGTCACCGTGCAGTGCGCCTTCAGGCAGCTGCTCGCGCGGCGCCGGCTGCAGCAGCTGAAGATCGAGGCTCGCTCCGCCGAGCGGCTGAAGAAGCTCAACACCGGCATGGAGAACAAGATCGTACAGCTGCAGAGGAAGATGGACGACCAAGTGAGGAGGAGGAGGATGAGGAGGAGGAGGAGGAGGATAATGATGATAATAATGATGATGATGATGATGATTACTACAGGGTTCTTACGGTCATGGAAAACCTGGAAAAGTCATGGAATTTTAAAATGGTTATTTCCAGGCCTGGAAAAGTCCTTGGAAAAATGTGTTTATATTCATGTGTTCATGACGTTCATTTACGCTGAGTTTGAAATAATTAATATGCTTTTAAAAGAAAGACGCTAAAAATATAAGCAGCCATACATACAGGCATCTATATAAATGTTTATTCTTTTAATCAAACTATTGTTCATTTGTGTCATTTAAGGTTTACTGTATGCTTTGTATCCTCATTGTTAGTTTAAATACTACATTTACTCACTTTTTCATGTTTACACCCAGATTTCACAAAATGTTTGGTCATGGAAATCCATTGGTCAAAATGAACCCTGTGACGAGGATGATGATGATGATGATGATGATGATGATGATGATATATTTATAATAATAATAATAATATGTCCCTTCAGTCCAAAGACCTGCGGCTGCAGAAGGACCAGCTGCTGCAGGTGAACAGCGGTCTGGGCTCCGAGGTGACCAAGCTGCAGAAGCAGCTGGAGCAGGTGAAGAGTCGGCAGGGAGGCGGAGCTCAGGTGTCCTCGCTGCAGGAGGAGCTGGACAAGCTGAGGGAGGAGCTACAGGAGGCCGCCGCCCACAGGAAGAGGAGCGAGGAAGAGCACGGCAACGAGAAGATGGGGCTCCAACAGGTGAGGACAGAGGAAAGGAGAGGACAGGTGAGGACAGAGGAAAGGTGAGGACAGAGGAAAGGAGAGGACAGGTGAGGACAGAGGAAAGGAGAGGACAGGTGAGGACAGAGGAAAGGAGAGGACAGGTGAGGACAGAGGAAAGGTGAGGACAGAGGAAAGGAGAGGACAGGTGAGGACAGAGGAAAGGAGAGGACAGGTGAGGACAGAGGAAAGGAGAGGACAGGTGAGGACAGAGGAAAGGAGAGGACAGGTGAGGACAGAGGAAAGGAGAGGACAGGTGAGGACAGAGGAAAGGAGAGGACAGGTGAGGACAGAGGAAAGGTGAGGACAGGTGAGGACAGAGGAAAGGAGAGGACAGGTGAGGACAGAGGAAAGGTGAGGACAGAGGAGAGGAGAGGAGAGGAAAGGAGAGGAAAGGAGAGGACAGGTGAGGACAGGTGAGGACAGAGGAAAGGAGAGGACAGGTGAGGACAGAGGAAAGGTGAGGACAGAGGAGAGGAGAGGACAGGTGAGGACAGAGGAAAGGAGAGGACAGAGGAAAGGAGAGGACAGGTGAGGACAGGTGAGGACAGGCGAGGACAGAGGAAAGGAGAGGAAAGGAGAGGACAGGTGAGGACAGAGGAGAGAGGACAGGACAGAGGACAGGACAGGTGAGGACGCAAACAGTGAGGACAGAGGACAGGAGAGGACAGGTGAGGACAGAGGAAAGGAGAGGACAGGTGAGGACAGGTGATGATAAATCAGAGGCTCTCTTTGAGACTTTAGGCTTAAACTAAACTCTGAGCTGAGAACGCTGTTCTTCTTCGTTGGTGTCTCAGAGGGTGGAGCAGCTGGAGACGGAGAACGCTCTGCTGAAGAGTGAGAAGGAAGAGCTGAACCAGAAGATCCTGCAGCAGTCCAAGAGCTCTGGAGGTGAGACACCTGTCTGTCTGTCTGGAAACAGTTTTATTAATTATATTCTTCCCAAGTTCTTCCTCTGTTTGTGTTTGTTTCATTTTCTCATGAAATCTCAGATAAAAAGGTAAACATGTTTGTTTGTTTTCTTCATCCTGTGTGAGCGTCTTCATCATTTCAAGATGAATTATAAAATGTCTTCCAGAGCCCAACAGCTCTCAACAGGCGCTGCAGAAGGAGCTGGATGAGGAGCGGCAGCGGTACCAGAACCACCTCAAGGAGTTCACCAGGCTGGAGCAGAGATACGACAACCTGAAGGAGGAGCTGTCCCTCAGCCAGGTGAGCCAGGTGTTCTTCTCACCTGAGCAGCTGATCACAAACTGTGTAAACGTCAGAGACACTGAGTGTCGCTGTCCTCCAGTTCCAGCCCGGCCACCGGAGGAACCCGTCCAATCAGAGCAGCCTGGAGTCGGACTCCAACTACCCGTCCATCTCCACCTCGGAGGTCGGAGACACGGAGGACTCCATCCAGCTGGTGGAGGTGAGTCTCTGAGGGGCGGGGCCTCATGTCTCTACCTGTGTTTCTCACCTGAGCAGGAGGCGGGGCCTCATGTCTCTACCTGTGTGTCTCACCTGAGCAGGAGGCGGGCGTGGAGAAGGCTGCGATGGACATCGGTCTGTTCATGAAGCTGCAGAAGAGAGTCAGAGAGCTGGAGCAGGAGAGGAAGAGGCTGCAGGTCAACCTGGACAAGATGGAGGAGCTCACCAAGCGCAGGGTCTGTTTTCATATTCATAATCATACTGAGAGGAGTGTTTGTTCTTCTTAGAGGAGTGTTTGTTCTTCTTAGAGGAGTGTTTGTTCTTCTTAGAGGAGTGTTTGTTCTTCTTAAAGGAGTGTTTGTTCTTCTTAAAGGAGTGTTTGTTCTTCTTAAAGGAGTGTTTGTTCTTCTTAGAGGAGTGTTTGTTCTTCTTAGAGGAGTGTTTGTTCTTCTTAAAGGAGTGTTTGTTCTTCTTAAAGGAGTGTTTGTTCTTCATGAAGGAGTGTTTGTTCTTCTTAAAGGAGTGTTTGTTCTTCTTAGAGGAGTGTTTGTTCTTCTTAAAGGAGTGTTTGTTCTTCTTAGAGGAGTGTTTGTTCTTCTTAGAGGAGTGTTTGTTCTTCTTAAAGGAGTGTTTGTTCTTCATGAAGGAGTGTTTGTTCTTCTTAAAGGAGTGTTTGTTCTTCATAGAGGAGTGTTTGTTCTTCATAAAGGAGTGTTTGTTCTTCTTAGAGGAGTGTTTGTTCTTCATAAAGGAGTGTTTGTTCTTCTTAGAGGAGTGTTTGTTCTTCTTAAAGGAGTGTTTGTTCTTCTTAAAGGAGTGTTTGTTCTTCTTAAAGGAGTGTTTGTTCTTCTTAAAGGAGTGTTTGTTCTTCTTAAAGGGCTCAGAGTCCAGAAGCTCCCCCTCAGAGCAGGAGATCGCTGATCAGGCCTACAACAACCTCAAGGTACTGATTACATCTTCTCCTCACCTCTCATCCTCTCCTCTTCTCTCATCCTCCCCTCTCATCCTCTCCTCTTCTCTCATCCTCTCATCCTCATTATCTCCTCTCACCCTCTCCTCTCATCCTCTCATTATCTCCTCTCATCCTCTCATTATCTCCTCTCATTATCTCCTCTCATCCTCTCATCCTCTCATTATCTCCTCTCATCCTCTCATTATCTCCTCTCATCCTCTCATTATCTCCTCTCATCCTCTCATCTTCTCCTCTCATCCTCTCATCTTCTCCTCTCACCCTCTCCTCTCATCCTCTCCTCTCATCCTCATTATCTCATCTTATCCTCTCCTCTCATCCCCTCACCCTCTCCTCTCATCCTCTCATCCTCTCATCTTTTCCTCTCACCCTCTCCTCTCATCCTCTCCTCTCATCTTTTCCTCTCACCCTCTCCTCTCATCCTCTCACCCTCTCCTCTCATCCTCTCACCCTCTCCTCTCATCCTCTCCTCTCATCTTTTCCTCTCACCCTCTCCTCTCATCCTCTCATCCTCTCCTCTCATTTTTTCCTCTCATCCTCTCACCCTCTCCTCTCATCCTCTCACCCTCTCCTCTCATCCTCTCATCCTCATTATCTTCTCTCACCCTCTCATCTTATCCTCTCCTCTCATCCTCTCACCCTCTCCTCTCACCCTCTCATCCTCTCCTCTCACATCGTCATTGTAAAGCAACATCAAGGTGTTTAATGGTTCCTCTGAACATCTTGTGTTCCTGCAGAGAGAGGAGCTGGAATCGGAGAACAAGAAGCTGAAGAACGACCTGAACGAGGTGAGGAAGTCCGTCGCTGAGCGCGCGTCTCAAAACGATTCCTCCAGTGAGCTGCAGGACGGCTACAAGCTGCTGCTCAGTCAGCTCAAATCAGCCAATGAGGAGCTGGACGCTCGCAAGGAGGAGGTTCTCATCCTGAGGACTCAGATCGTCAGCAACGCCCAGCAACGGGAGAACAACGACCTCATCGTGAGTTAAGCGTCCTCTCCTGTTCCTGTTTCATGCTGCCGGTTGGATTCATTGTATTGCAGGGTTCTTACGGCCATGGAAAACCTGGAAAAGTCATGGAGTTTTAAAATGGTTATTTCCAGGCCTGGAAAAGTCCTTGAAAAAAATAAAATCCCAAAAGTTTTGGAAAAGTCATGGAAATGTGTTATATTCATGTGTTCATGACGTTCATTTACGCTGAGTTTGAAATAATTTATATGCTTTTAACAGAAAGACAGGCATACATACAGGCATCTATATACATGTTTATTCTTTTAATCAAACTATTCATTCATTTGAGTCATTTAAGGTTTACTGTATGCTTTGTATTCTCATTGTTAGTTTAAATACTACATTTTCTCACTTTTTCATGTTTACACCCAGATTTCACAAAATGTTTGGTCATGGAAATTTGGTTTAAAGTCATGGAAATCCATTGGTCAGAATGTGAATGAACCCTCTGTTCGGTTTGCTGAAGATCGTTCGGAGCAAATCAAACAAAGCTGGTGCTGCAGAACGGGAAACAGCATCATCATCTACATGCAGGCGGACCTTCGTGGGTCCAAATGAACAGTTTTAATATA
Organism: Myoxocephalus aenaeus; assembly: GCA_038501785.1. Classification (NCBI taxonomy): domain Eukaryota; kingdom Metazoa; phylum Chordata; class Actinopteri; order Perciformes; family Cottidae; genus Myoxocephalus; species Myoxocephalus aenaeus. The sequence goes on from JBAMJR010000080.1 coordinate 623,501, forward strand.
AATAGAGGAGAAGCTGAGCCCCATTTTAAAAACAGATCAGTGTACTTTTTAAACATGATGTCCCAATAAACACACAAACAAGTTAATAATGAAGCCGTCACTGAATTTCTCTCTGTGTTGAGGTAAAATAATAATGTATTGTTTCCTCTGTTTCATCAGGAAAGCAGTAAAGTTCCTGAAGTGAACAACAGCAACGAGCCGGTGGATAAAGAGGAGGCTGCCAAAGCGTATCACGGACTGTGTGAGTCCAAAAAGTAAGTGACGTCATCTCCTCCGGGAAACCACATTTAAAGAGACGGTACGCATATTCAGTTTACTACGTTCAAATGTTGGATATGAAGCCAAACACCAAACCGGTATATTTCATTTTACCACCTGGCGTCTCGCTTCACTACAACATAAAGAGACTGAGAGTCAATGAGTGAGAGCGTAGAGACCCCCGTCCACTAGGTGGCAGTGGTGTAACGCTCAAAACTAAAGAGGAAGTCTTTGTTTTTCAGCTCAACTCATCAGCTTCAAATCCAAAAGGCTGCCATATTGTTGGAGCTTTAGTTTTTTGAGACAAATGTTTAAACCTGATTTAATTAAGGACCAAACTTTTAAAACTAGCTTTTCTTTAAACATCCGTTTGTCTTTTACTCTGAACTTAGATTAAATTGAATTCTCTTGCACAAAAAAACTTTGATCCAATATTAACTTTAAACTTACACTTCAGAAGGTTTAATTTTTAAAATGATGCCTTTTTTTTTTTTTAGATGGATTGAACAAAAAAAAATTAAGTTCTTTAAGAAGTTAAGAGACAGAATGTAGATGATGCTGCTGAACAGGACATAACATGTTTTATATATTTATACTGTAGTACATACACATAGTTATTACAGTATTTTCTGTACGTTAACTTAAGTAGTACTTTCAATGTGTTCCTCATGACGAAGGAGGTTTTGCTGGTTTTTAGTCTCTGGATTAAACAGCAGCTCATTGGCCACAAGAGGAAAAACCTGAACGTATAAATGAAGATCATAGTTTGTGTTTCTGTGTGGACTTCCTCCTCAGTGTCTGTTCTGTGTAGCTCTCCTCACAATCTGCTTTGTTTCCTCTTCCTCTTCCTCTTCCTCTGTGTCCTGCTGGACTCCAGCTCTCGGCAGGACTGGTGTTCTCTGAATGAAGATGGAGAGCTGGGTCTGGCTTACCAGGGCCTCAAACAAGTGGCCAGGTCTTCTTCTTCTTCTTCTTTCGCTTCTTCCTCTGTGCTTTGTGCGGTGACACACTTCTTGTTTTCAAACACTTTGTGGTCCAACTCCACTTTCGTTTCTCATCAGTCTCTTTTCTTTATTTGTGTCAAAAGATGAAGTAAATGTGAACAGCTGATATTAGAATATCCTTTTCTTTATTTTCTCATCCAGCTGTTATTTGTATATTTATGACATGAATATAAAGTATGAAGGTAAAGACAGCTTCGCTATTTACTGAATTTTAATCAAATTTACTGCACAAATAAAATGACTGCTGTCTGTAACTCAAACACGCAGTACAGTATATCAATAACGTTTTTTGTAGTTCAAATCATAATTAGGCTCTAATTAGGCTTGTATAAGCGATTGATCTGTGTCTTTTATTCATAACGTACGGCATAAAAAGGCATTTAATTGTTCTTATAGTAAAGAAACAGGTTTGATTCTCTTTAAATGATCTCAGTCAAACTTCAAATGTAGATTTTATATAACAAAAAGGGGGAAATGGTGACTTTGTTGTGTCAGAATAAACTTCAGTGTGTTGAAGGAACAACAGTGAGGCTGCAGGACTCAGTCTTCTGGGTTTCACTCGCCGGTCGCTCAGTAATACCGCCTTAAACACGCTGCTGCCGCGTCATGCTCTGACTAAAAGCATCTAAATACCCATAAAAAGAGATATGCCATGATGACCCTCTTCCCGGTGCCCTCAGGCTGCTGGAGGCTCAGCTGCAGACTCAGTCCAGGCAGCACAAAGACGAGCTGGAGGCTCTTCACACTCAGATCGAGTTGCTGCGAGACGACATCGAGAAGAAGCAGGAGCTCCTGAACTACACGGCGTCGCTGTCTCCGGAGGCTCGTGTGGAGTACAGCGTCCAGCAGGAGATCACGCGGCTCACCAACGACAACCTGGTGAGGTCCAGAGTCCAGGGTTCAGGGTTCATACCAGTATTCTCATCAATACTGCTGTCGGTTCAAGGGACACTTATTGTCTTCATGCAACACTGAGATGATGTGAGTCTCACGCTGGACTGAGACAAAGAGACAGAGAGATGAGGTTTGAGACGAGGACGTCTCACTACGGGATCAATAAAGTACTGATACCAGAACCGATCAATGCTCATCATGCTGGGTTGTTATTGTTTTCAGGACCTCAAGGAGCTGGTGGAGAAGCTGGAGAAGAACGAGAGGAAACTGAAGAAGCAGCTCAGGATCTACATGAAGAAAGTCCAGGAGTTAGAAGGTAACGGAAGCTGATCCGTGACTAATGTGTCTCCGTCTGTCTCTAACGGTCTCTAGCGGTCTCTGTCGGTCTCTAACGGTCTCTAACGGTCTCCGTCTGTCTCCGTCTGTCTCTAACGGTCTCTGTCTGTCTCCGTCTGTCTCTGTCTGTCTCCGTCTGTCTCTGTCTGTCTCCGTCTGTCTCTAACGGTCTCTGTCTGTCTCCGTCTGTCTGTCTCTGTCTGTCTCTGTCTGTCTCGGTCTCTCTCTAACGGTCTCTAAAGGTCTCCGTCTGTCTCTAACGGTCTCTAATGGTCTCTAACGGTCTCTAAAGGTCTCCGTCTGTCTCTAACGGTCTCCGTCTGTCTCTAAAGGTCTCTGTCTGTCTCCGTCTGTCTCTAAAGGTCTCTGTCTGTCTCGGTCTCTCTCTAACGGTCTCCGTCTGTCTCTGTCGGTCTCTAACGGTCTCCGTCTGTCTCTAACGGTCTCCGTCTGTCTCCGTCTGTCTCTAACGGTCTCTGTCTGTCTCCGTCTGTCTCCGTCTGTCTCCGTCTGTCTCCGTCGGTCTCCGTCTGTCTCTGTCTGTCTCTGTCTGTCTCTGTCTGTCTCCGTCGGTCTCCGTCGGTCTCCGTCGGTCTCTGTCTGTCTCTGTCTGTCTCTGTCTGTCTCCGTCGGTCTCTGTCGGTCTCTGTCTGTCTCCGTCTGTCTCTAACGGTCTCTGTCTGTCTCCGTCTGTCTCCGTCTGTCTCCGTCTGTCTCTAACGGTCTCTGTCGGTCTCCGTCGGTCTCCGTCGGTCTCTGTCTGTCTCTGTCTGTCTCTGTCTGTCTCTGTCGGTCTCCGTCTGTCTCTAACGGTCTCTGTCTGTCTCCGTCTGTCTCCGTCTGTCTCTAACGGTCTCTGTCTGTCTCCGTCTGTCTCCGTCTGTCTCCGTCTGTCTCTAACGGTCTCCGTCTGTCTCCGTCTGTCTCCGTCTGTCTCCGTCGGTCTCCGTCGGTCTCCGTCTGTCTCCGTCTGTCTCTAACGGTCTCCGTCTGTCTCCGTCTGTCTCCGTCTGTCTCCGTCTGTCTCTAACGGTCTCCGTCTGTCTCCGTCTGTCTCCGTCTGTCTCCGTCGGTCTCCGTCGGTCTCCGTCGGTCTCCGTCTGTCTCCGTCTGTCTCCGTCGGTCTCTGTCGGTCTCTGTCTGTCTCTAGCGGTCTCTAACTGTCTCCGTCTGTCTCCGTCTGTCTCTAACGGTCTCTAACTGTCTCTAACTGTCTCCGTCTGTCTCCGTCTGTCTCTAACGGTCTCTGTCTGTCTCCGTCTGTCTCCGTCGGTCTCTGTCGGTCTCCGTCGGTCTCTGTCGGTCTCTGTCGGTCTCTGTCGGTCTCTGTCTGTCTCTAACGGTCTCTGTCTGTCTCCGTCTGTCTCTAACGGTCTCTGTCTGTCTCCGTCTGTCTCTGTCGGTCTCCGTCTGTCTCCGTCGGTCTCTGTCGGTCTCTGTCTGTCTCTAACTGTCTCCGTCTGTCTCCGTCTGTCTCTGTCTGTCTCCGTCTGTCTCTAACTGTCTCTAACTGTCTCCGTCTGTCTCTGTCTGTCTCCGTCTGTCTCTAACTGTCTCCATCTGTCTCCGTCTGTCTCCATCTGTCTCCGTCTGTCTCTAACTGTCTCCGTCTGTCTCCGTCTGTCTCCGTAGTGGCTCAGGCTGCAGCTCAGACCAGCAGGTCCAGACCTGAACTGAGTCGCCAGGTCACGGTCCAGAGGAAAGAGAAGGACTTTGAGGGGATGCTGGAGTACTACAAGGAGGACGAGGCCCTGCTGTTCAAAACCCTGATAACAGGTCAGTCTCCTCAGTACACACACTGATCTCAGGTCAGTCTCAGTACACACACTCAGTCAGAACTGATCCCAGGTCGTGTGTTGCAGACATCAGGCCCAACACGGTGTCGGCTACGGTTCCCTGTCTGCCGGCTTACATCCTCTTCATGTGCATCCGCCACGCCGACTACGTCAACGACGACCAGAAGGTGGAGTCTCTGCTCACCTCCACCATCAACTCCATCAAGAAGGTCCTCAAGGTGAGCGTCCTCCACACTCCCACCGCCTGATTCAAGGTATGTGTTCTTTTATTGAAATGATAAAAATTTATAAATACGTTCATTCCCATGTGCAGAAAAACAACGAGGACTTTGAGATGACGTCCTTCTGGCTGGCCAACACCAGCCGGCTGCTCCACTGCCTGAAGCAGTACAGCGGAGATGAGGTGACGCACACTCCACACGGACCATAATGCTCTCTGTTGGATGTCAGCAGGGTAAGACGTGTTGTGTTGTGTTGTTGTTGTTCAGGTGTTCATGACCCAGAACACGGGCAAACAGAACGAACACTGCCTGAAGAACTTCGACCTGGCCGAGTACCGACAGGTGCTGAGCGACCTCTCCATCCAGATCTACCAGCAGCTCATCAAGGTGGCCGAGGGCATCATCCAGCCGATGATCGGTGAGTTCCTCCTGGACACGACGCCAGCTTCTGTGCTCTGTAGTAGAGGGGTGTGTGTAGTGTAGTGTTATGTAGTATAGGGGTGTGTGTAGTGTGGTATAGGGGTGTGTAGTGTCATGTAGTATAGGGGTGTGTAGTGTCATGTAGTATAGGGGTGTGTAGTGTCATGTAATATAGGGGTGTGTAGTGTCATGTAGTATAGGGGTGTGTATAGTGTAGTGTCATGTAGTATAGGGGTGTGTATAGTGTAGTGTCATGTAGTATAGGGGTGTGTAGTGTCATGTAGTATAGGGGTGTGTATAGTGTAGTGTCATGTAGTATAGGGGTGTGTATAGTGTAGTATAGGGGTGTGTAGTGTCATGTAGTATAGGGGTGTGTATAGTGTAGTGTCATGTAGTATAGGGGTGTGTATAGTGTAATGTCATGTAGTATAGGGGTGTGTAGTGTTATGTAGTATAGGGGTGTGTAGTGTTATGTAGTATAGGGGTGTGTGTAGTGTTATGTAGTATAGGGGTGTGTAGTGTTATGTAGTATAGGGGTGTGTATAGTGTAGTATAGGGGTGTGTAGTGTCATGTAGTATAGGGGTGTGTAGTGTTGTGTAGTATAGGGGTGTGTAGTGTTATGTAGTATAGGGGTGTGTAGTATAGGGGTGTGTAGTGTCATGTAGTATAGGGGTGTGTAGTGTTGTGTAGTATAGGGGTGTGTAGTGTTATGTAGTATAGGGGTGTGTAGTATAGGGGTGTGTAGTGTTATGTAGTATAGGGGTGTGTAGTGTTATGTAGTATAGGGGTGTGTATAGTGTAGTGTTATGTAGTATAGGGGTGTGTAGTGTCATGTAGTATAGGGGTGTGTAGTGTTGTGTAGTATAGGGGTGTGTAGTGTTATGTAGTATAGGGGTGTGTAGTATAGGGGTGTGTAGTGTCATGTAGTATAGGGGTGTGTAGTGTTGTGTAGTATAGGGGTGTGTAGTGTTATGTAGTATAGGGGTGTGTAGTATAGGGGTGTGTAGTGTTATGTAGTATAGGGGTGTGTAGTGTTATGTAGTATAGGGGTGTGTATAGTGTAGTGTTATGTAGTATAGGGGTGTGTAGTGTTATGTAGTATAGGGGTGTGTATAGTGTAGTGTTATGTAGTATAGGGGTGTGTAGTGTCATGTAGTATAGGGGTGTGTAGTGTCATGTAGTATAGGGGTGTGTATAGTGTAGTGTTATGTAGTATATTCAGACCAGAAGCACTTCACAGCTGAACCTTAACTGACGCTCTCAGATCACAGACGGCAGCACTGACCTCTCTGCTTACTGCGTTCAGTGTCGGCCATGTTGGAAAGTGAGAGCATCCCCAGCCTGGCGGGAGTCAAACCAATGGGCTACAGGAACCGCTCGTCCAGCATGGACACCGACGGGCCCAGCGGCTACACCCTGCAGGCCCTGATCCGGCAGCTGGGGCAGTTCCACGCCACCATGCGGGACCACGGGCTGGACCCCGAGATCGTGGGTCAGGTGGCGCGACAGCTCTTCCACTGCATCAACGCCATCACCCTCAACAACCTGCTGCTGCGGAAAGACGTGTGCTCCTGGAGCACCGGCATGCAGCTCAGGTACACCTGACTTCCTGTTGTCTTAGCATGCAGCACAGGTACACCTGACTTCCTGTTGTCTTAGCATGCAGCACAGGTACACCTGACTTTGTGTGTGTGTGTGTGTGTGTGTGTGTGTGTGTGTGTGTGTGTGTGTGTGTGTGTGCAGATACAACACCAGCCAGATGGAGGAGTGGCTGAGGGCGAACAACCTGTTCCAGTCTAAAGCTGCAGCCGCGCTGGAGCCCGTCATCCAGGCCGCTCAGCTGCTGCAGGTCAAGAAGAAGACGACTCAGGACGCCGAGGCCATCTGCTCGCTCTGCACCGCCCTCAGCACGCAGCAGGTCAGCTGACCCCCGCAGACACACCGGCTGATCAGAAGCATCGGACGGTATTGATCGCTGTTGTCCCGTGTGTTGCAGGTCGTAAAGATCCTGAACCTCTACACCCCGCTGAACGAGTTTGAAGAGAGAGTCAGCGTGTCCTTCATCAGGAGCATCCAGGTAAAACTCAAAGGTCATGGTTCAGGTCGACGTATGCTGGACAACATTTCATTTAATGATTACACATTTAAAAGTAAATGTGTTACATTTCAACTGGTTTCCAGCAGCAGACAGAATCTCATTCCATAATAACGTAGTTCATGCACAGACACACTTCCTGATCCGAGTACAGAAGCATCTTTAAAGGAACAGTGTGTATCCTTTAGGGATCTATTTCTTTAGTGTGGAATCACCTGAAAACACCAATCATTGTGGTTTTGTTACCTCTGAATGAGCCGACCAACCGAACACTGGATCTAGAGAGCGCCGTCGTCTACCTCCTGTTGTGGTTGTTGCCTAAGTCCTAGGTCCTGTCACTGTCATCGTCGCTTAGCTCGCCTACGTCCTGTCGCCTAGCTCCTAGGCCGCCTATATCCTGTAGCCTAGGTCCTAGGTCGCCTCGGTCCTCGGGCACCTAGGTTGTGTCTCCATCGCTTAGGTCCTATTGCCTCTCCTAGGTCCTAGGTCGCCTACGTCCTGTCGCCTAGGTCCTAGATTGCCTAGGTCGCCTAGGTAGTGTCTCCATCGCCTAGGTCCTATCACCATCGCCTAGGTCCTATCACCATCGCCTAGGTCCTATCACCATCGCCTAGGTCCTAGGTCGCCTACGTCCTGTCGCCTAGGTCCTAGATTGCCTAGGTCGCCTAGGTAGTGTCTCCATCGCCTAGGTCCTATCACCATCGCCTAGGTCCTAGGTTGTCTACGTCCTGTCACCTAGGTCCTAGATCGCCTAGGTCCTGTTACCATCGCCTAGGTCCTAGTTCACCTACGTCCTGTCGCCTAGCTCCTAGGCCGCCTATATCCTTTAGCCTAGGTCCTAGATCGCCTCGGTCCTCGGGCACCTAGGTTGTGTCTCCATCGCTTAGGTCCTATTGCCTCTCCTAGGTCCTAGGTCGCCTACGTCCTGTCGCCTAGGTCCTAGATTGCCTAGGTCGCCTAGGTAGTGTCTCCATCGCCTAGGTCCTATCACCATCGCCTAGGTCCTATCGCCGTCGCCTAGGTCCTATCACCATCGCCTAGGTCCTGTCGCCTAGGTCCTAGGTTGTCTACGTCCTGTCACCTAGGTCCTAGGTCGCCTAGGTCCTAGATCGCCTAGGTCCTGTTACCATCGCCTAGGTCCTAGTTCACCTACGTCCTGTCGCCTAGCTCCTAGGCCGTCTAGGTCCTGTTCCCTACGTCCTGTTGTCGTCTCCTAATGCCTGACCTTGACACTTGTAGACAGACTCTCTCGTCCTCTCAGAAGAAGATTGAAACGTTTTTTCCAGCTGACGCGTTCTGAAGTCGTAGTTGACCATCTGGTCTGCTCGTTTTGTGTTGTTGTGTTTTTTGGTTCTACGTTCTGGTTTAGGTTCTGCTGTTTGTTTGAATGGGCCTTTAGCTCCGCCTGTCTAACCCGCGATGTCTCCCTGTGTGTCCAGAACCGTCCTCCGCAGAGCACCGACCCGCCTCAGCTGCTGCTGGACACCAAGCACATGTTCCCCGTCCTCTTCCCGTACACGCCGTCGGCCCTCAGCCTGGAGACGATGCACATCCCGGCCTCCCTCGGCCTCGACTTCCTCGTCCGCGTCTGAAGGATCCGCTTTTAATCCAGGACCAACCGCTTCCAATAAACTGACCTCACATCAGCTTTAAAACAGCAGACAGACACTTTTCTACCACCGTCTGACCGCCGACGTCTTCCAGAGTCGACCGGCTGTCCGACTCGTTCAGCTTCACGCGCCTCAAAAATCTAAGAAGCAGCAGACGGGATCGGATCCTCCGCTCCTTCGTCCTCCGACAGGAAACGAGACACGACAGGAAGTGATGGAAGGAACAGGAAGTGTGGATGGATGGAAGTGATGGAAGGAACAGGAAGTGATGGAAGGAACAGGAAGTGTGGACGACGCAGGAAGTGATGGAAGGAACAGGAAGTGTCCCGCAGGACGAAGAAGGCCAGGGAGGAGGTTCAGGAAAGCTCAGGGAGGACGAAGAGCAAACGGTCTGATGATACGTGAAAATCTGTGTTTACACCCACAAACATATTCTACATACAGATTGTTTATCAATCACATATTGTTCTGAACATTATTCATATTAATAAGTTCTGTTGATGATCATCGGCTCACTTTTGGTGTTTTAGTTTTTTCACGTTCTCTGATCCACAAATGCGTGTTGCGTTCAGGCGTCGATGTGAAACTCAGGAAATCCTTGTGTGCTCGGACTGTAACATAATAATGTAATATAATATATCATACATTGATCCGCCTCTTGTGGATATAAAACATTTACTCCTCACACAGATGAACTCGTTGATCCTGGAGGCTCATTTCTCTCCATGTTTCAGTGAAAAAACGATGACATCATCAGTCGGGTTATTAAGGGTCACTCTTTTAATCCATCAGAAGAAATCAATGCTTTTTGTTTTGTTTCCAGTTTGATTATTATTCTCTCTTTTTATATTTCTTTGTAAAATAATGTTATGGGATTATCAAGTCTAAACACTAATTATGATTCACACTAATTATGATCACACTAATTATTAACACACTATCTTTAGAGTAGAAACTGAATGAAGAAGAACTTCACTGCAAACTGTTTTTATCTTTCGTGTGAAGAATGTGGGACGTCGAAGACGTAAATAAATAATATGTATTTTCATAAGTCACTTTATCTTCACTTCAAGCAGCGCTTTGTATCATCGTTGACTTTTGCAGTGAAGTTCTGAGACTTTGATGTCAATGTTTTCTTTCCCTGAATGAAGCTCAAAGTTACTTCCTGTATCTCAAAGTAAAGGTTTTCTCTGCCGAGTCATGGTTTGATGCTCTGAAGCGGCTCCTCTTGGTCGTCACATGATCAATAAATAAGAGTTTGTTTCCTTTTAAAATAGTTTCCATAAACAATAAAACATTTAAATGATATTCTTCCAGTATTGTCGGTGTTTATTGTTCTTATTTCTTTTAAGCACCAAAAAATAAAGAAACAATAACGACACATTAATTAGGAGGATATTGATCCGGCCTTCAGAACGCTGAGTCAGCAGAAAGTTATAACTTCTCCTCCAATGGGTTTTTATGAAGATCTGATGAAAATAAGTAAGTTTATTTACTTTCATGCTCAGTTAATAACATTGGATTTATTATAAGGCAAATAGAAATGATTGTACATGAAATATAAAATATATAACTATATACACACATGCATACACAAAACACAACACAGACCTATATACAACCATGCTACGTTATGAAAGTCCATAAAACAAGAAAATACAACAAAAACAAACTCCCAAAAGGGGAAAATAAGAAAAACTGCAAGTCCCAGAATGCACCACCAGCAGGCCAGTGCAGGCTGCTCATTACTTTGAGTTGGAACACCTGTGAATGGGAGGTCTCTCTCAGCAAACATTCAACTCATGGTTCAACCAAAGAAGCCACAGGTGCTGGAAGAATTCATTTGTTGGATGGAAATTGGAAAAGTTTATTTAAATTTGTTATAATTTTATCTTTTTGTGTTTTGAAAGTTTTCAACCTGATGGACCAACCAGTCAACAACTAACAAATAAGGAAAAAATAAAGTTGGAAAGAGTTGTCCCGTGCGTCCTTTGGGGTTCATGTACCAATTGAAAAGTATTCGTAGAACCTCGGGTGCTCATGGCGAAGAGAAATACAAAATTCAATGAGTTATATAATAAACGGTTTAATTAAAGTTCAAATGGTGATACAGTGTACATATTCTCAGCTGAGGGTCTCCGAGCTTCCGCTCCACAGACCGTTCCTGTCTCGCTTCAGCTCAAAGACCTCGAACAGGAATCTACAATCTGGTTTTAACGTCTCCGCATTTTGGACTCATTCGCCTGAAATTCGTTGAAATGCAAATCGAATCTCCCGCCTGTGCCTGCTATGAACAGGAGGGAGATTCCCCCAGACCACAGGTGGTCCAGTCCCCTTTGTTCTTAAAACCAAATGTTCCTTTGTAAAACCTCAGCACTGTGTGCAAATGACTGTGACCCACAGCAGACTAGTGACTGTGCTCATTCCATGCATACCTGATAAACAATACTCCATCTTAAGCATTGCAATGTACACATAGACATCATTATATACATGTGCAAGTCCAATTTTGACAAACTGAGTTATTAAAACTCTTCACAGGCCGTTTCAAGTTGGGCAAGAGTTGAACAAAACACCTTGGAACTTGACAAATAATAATAATGTAAGCAGTAATGGTGTCAGTAATAGTAACTGGAATGGGACTAATAATAATAATAGCAGTGGGTGTCAGCAGGACCAGGTTGTTGATGAGGTCAATTCATGTTATGTTGTTTTGAAGTATATGCTGTGTATTGAAGTATTGTACTTGTTGTACTTTCTCTCATTCCACCGCTGGGTTTAACCCCATCACCTGCAGCTCTCTGTTTCTGGCCCAGAGAGGCTGTGGGAACCGGGGGGGAGCCGGTTCCCACAGCCTCTCCCTCGGGGGCTCCAGCTGTCTGTGGGCTACCTGTCTGTGGGCTACCTGTCTGTGGGCTACCTGTCTGTGGGCTACCTGTCTGTGGGCTACCTGTCTGTGGGCTACCTGTTGCACAGGTGGCAGACGGCCTCCCCTCATGAACAGTGAGGGGGCGTGTCCAATCACATAACTGATGAACAGTGAGGGGGCGTGTCCAATCACATAACTGATAAACAATGTGTTTTTAAAGGATGAACAAACAGTCGGGGAAGAGGATGTGGTGACGAGTCATTTCTGAACAAGTTGAAACCTCATTTCTGTTTGCACGACGTGCAACACCGTTCTACACAAACTGTCTGTCTGTCAGCCTGTCTGTCTGTCTGTCTGTCAGCCTGTCTGTCTGTCTGTCAGCCTGTCTGTCTGTCCTCTGAGGACACTGATGAGACGTCATGACGTGGGCTGAATAAAACACCAGGCGGAGGAAGAGGAAGTGGAGTTTGTTCAGAGACGTTCTGTGTGGTTCATGTGTAACGCCGTAAATAGACGTGCCACCAGTATGTGTGTATACGTACACCGTATATGTATATATATATATATATATATATATATATATATATATATATATATATATACATATATATATATATATATACACACACATATGTATATATATGTCAGGATGCAAAGCAACCCTCCTCTACAAGTACAAGTATTGTGTACATTGTGTGTACTTCTACTGCCAGCTGAACCACCAGGACCCAGAACCAGCTCGGAGTCAACAGGCGTTTGGTCTGAGGAGCCGTCAGAACAAACGGCCCGAACCAGCTGGAGATGTTTTCAGATGTTCAGATACGAGGTGCGGTTTGTCGGGGGCGGGGCCTCCAACCCCTCTGCTGCAAATACAAGTACACATGCAAATACCAGTACACATGCAAATACAAGTACACATGCAAATACAAGTACACATGCAAATACCAGTACACATGCAAATACCAGTACACATGCAAATACCAGTACACATGCAAATACCAGTACACATGCAAATACAAGTACACATGCAAATACCAGTACACATGCAAATACAAGTACACATGCAAATACCAGTACACATGCAAATACAAGTACACATGCAAATACCAGTACACATGCAAATACAAGTACACGTGCAAATAAAAGTACATGTGCAAATACTAGTACACATGCAAATACCAGTACACATGCAAATACCAGTACACATGCAAATACAAGTACATGTGCAAATACTAGTACACATGCAAATACCAGTACACATGCAAATACAAGTACACATGCAAATACCAGGACACATGCAAATACAAGTACACATGCAAATACCAGGACACATGCAAATACCAGTACACATGCAAATACAAGTACACATGCAAATACAAGTACACATGCAAATACAAGTACATGTGCAAATACTAGTACACATGCAAATACCAGTACACATGCAAATACCAGTACACATGCAAATACTAGTACACATGCAAATACCAGTACACATGCAAATACAAGTACACATGCAAATACTAGTACACATGCAAATACCAGTACACATGCAAATACAAGTACACATGCAAATACAAGTACACATGCAAATACAAGTACACATGCAAATACAAGTACACATGCAAATACAAGTACACATGCAAATACAAGTACATGTGCAAATACTAGTACACATGCAAATACCAGTACACATGCAAATACAAGTACACATGCAAATACAAGTACACATGCAAATACCAGTACACATGCAAATACAAGTACACATGCAAATACCAGTACACATGCAAATACAAGTACACATGCAAATACCAGTACACATGCAAATACAAGTACACATACAAATACCAGTACACATGCAAATACAAGTACACATGCAAATACCAGTACACATGCAAATACAAGTACACATGCAAATACAAGTACACATGCAAATACTAGTACACATGCAAATACCAGTACACATGCAAATACAAGTACACATGCAAATACCAGTACACATGCAAATACAAGTACATATGCAAATACAAGTACATGTGAAAATACAAGTACATATGCCAATACCAGTACACATGCAAATACAAGTACATGTGCAAATACAAGTACACATGCAAATACAAGTACACATGCAAATACAAGTACCCGTGCAAATACAAGTACATGTGCAAATACAAGTACACATGCAAATACAAGTACACATGCAAATACAAGTACATATGCAAATACAAGTACCCGTGCAAATACAAGTACATATGCAGATACAAGTACACATGCAAATACAAGTACATATGCAAATACAAGTACCCGTGCAAATACAAGTACATATGCAGATACAAGTACCCGTGCAAATACAAGTACATATGCAGATACAAGTACCCGTGCAAATACAAGTACACATGCAAATACAAAATGCAAATACAGACGGGTGTGAGGACAGACAGCTCGTAGTAAAAGAAGACAGTTGTTTACAAAGTGGCCTCATTAAAACAGACCAGCTGACTTGGAGTCAGGAAGTGGTTTGTAGGTTTCAGGTTACGTTTGACAGACAGACAGGCAGTGAGACAGAAAGGTAGTGAGGACAGGTAGGTAGTGAGGACAGACAGGTAGGTAGTGAGGACAGACAGGTAGTGAGACAGACAGGTAGTGAGACAGACAGACAGTTAGTGAGACAGACAGACAGGTAGTGAGACAGACAGGTAGTGAGACAGACAGGTAGTGAGACAGACAGACAGTTAGTGAGACAGACAGACAGGTAGTGAGACAGACAGGTAGTGAGACAGACAGGTAGTGAGACAGACAGACAGTTAGTGAGACAGACAGACATGTAGTGAGACAGACAGACAGGTAGTGAGACAGACAGACAGGTAGTGAGACAGACAGGTAGTGAGACAGACAGTTAGTGAGACAGACAGACAGTTAGTGAGACAGACAGACAGGTAGTGAGACAGACAGACAGGTAGTGAGACAGACAGGTAGTGAGACAGACAGACAGGTAGTGAGACAGACAGACAGGTAGTGAGACAGACAGACAGGTAGTGAGACAGACAGACAGGCAGTGAGACAGACAGTTAGTGAGACAGACAGGTAGTGAGACAGACAGTTAGTGAGACAGACAGGTAGTGAGACAGACAGACAGGTAGTGAGACAGACAGGTAGTGAGACAGACAGACAGGCATCAGGAAGTCTCTTCCGTTGTTCTCTTTGACATGGGAGAAGATGGTTGTCTGAATAAAGATGGTGGTAGAAGATAAGAAAAAATAAAAAGTTGTTATTGTCCATTTATTGATTGATTTATGGAAACGTCTTCTATTTACAAGAACCTAAAAGTCATAATAATTATACAATAAAATAGTAACAATTATACAATAAAATAGTTTGACAGCAGCAACAATAAAGATGAATCATTGAGTCAGAGTACCTGAACAGGTAGAGAACAGAGTACCTGAACAGGTAGAGAACAGAGTACAGGTAGAGAACAGAGTACAGGTAGAGAACAGAGTACAGGTAGAGAACAGAGTACCTGAACAGGTAGAGAACAGAGTACAGGTAGAGAACAGAGTACCTGAACAGGTAGAGAACAGAGTACCTGAACAGGTAGAGAACAGAGTACAGGTAGAGAACAGAGTACAGGTAGAGAACAGAGTACAGGTAGAGAACAGAGTACAGGTAGAGAACAGAATACAGGTAGAGAACAGAGTACAGGTAGAGAACAGAATACAGGTAGAGAACAGAGTACAGGTAGAGAACAGAATACAGGTAGAGAACAGAATACCTGAGCAGGTGGAGAACAGAATACAGGTAGAGAACAGAGTACAGGTAGAGAACAGAATACAGGTAGAGAACAGAGTACAGGTAGAGAACAGAATACAGGTAGAGAACAGAGTACAGGTAGAGAACAGAATACAGGTAGAGAACAGAGTACAGGTAGAGAACAGAGTACAGGTAGAGAACAGAGTACAGGTAGAGAACAGAATACAGGTAGAGAACAGAGTACAGGTAGAGAACAGAATACAGGTAGAGAACAGAGTACAGGTAGAGAACAGAGTACAGGTAGAGAACAGAATACAGGTAGAGAACAGAGTACAGGTAGAGAACAGAGTACAGGTAGAGAACAGAATACCTGAGCAGGTGGAGAACAGAATACAGGTAGAGAACAGAGTACCTGAACATGTAGAGAACAGAGTACAGGTAGAGAACAGAATACAGGTAGAGAACAGAATACAGGTAGAGAACAGAGTACAGGTAGAGAACAGAATACAGGTAGAGAACAGAATACAGGTAGAGAACAGAATACAGGTAGAGAACAGAGTACAGGTAGAGAACAGAGTACAGGTAGAGAACAGAATACCTGAGCAGGTGGAGAACAGAATACAGGTAGAGAACAGAGTACCTGAACATGTAGAGAACAGAGTACAGGTAGAGAACAGAATACAGGTAGAGAACAGAATACAGGTAGAAAACAGAGTACCTGAACAGGTAGAGAACAGAGTACAGGTAGAGAACAGAGTACAGGTAGAGAACAGAGTACCTGAACAGGTAGAGAACACAGTACAGGTAGAGAACAGAATACAGGTAGAGAACAGAGTACCTGAACAGGTAGAGAACAGAGTACAGATAGAGAACAGAATACAGGTAGAGAACAGAATACAGGTAGAGAACAGAGTACCTGAACAGGTAGAGAACAGAGTACAGGTAGAGAACAGAATACAGCTTGAGAACAGAGTACAGGTAGAGAACAGAATACAGGTAGAGAACAGAATACAGGTAGAGAACAGAATACCTGAGCAGGTGGAGAACAGAATACAGCTTGAGAACAGAGTACAGGTACAGAACAGAATACAGGTAGAGAACAGAATACCTGAGCAGGTGGAGAACAGAATACAGCTTGAGAACAGAGTACAGGTAGAGAACAGAATACAGGTAGAGAACAGAATACAGGTAGAGTACAGAATACAGGTAGAGAACAGAGTACCTGAACAGGTCGAGAACAGAGTACCTGAACAGGTAGAGAACAGAATACAGGTAGAGAACAGAATACAGGTCGAGAACAGAGTACAGGTAGAGAACAGAGTACCTGAACAGGTCGAGAACAGAGTACAGGTAGAGAACAGAGTACCTGAACAGGTAGAGAACAGAGTACAGGTAGAGAACAGAGTACAGGTAGAGAACAGAGTACCTGAACAGGTAGAGAACAGAGTACAGGTAGAGAACAGAGTACAGGTAGAGAACAGAGTACCTGAACAGGTAGAGAACAGAGTACAGGTAGAGAACAGAGTACCTGAACAGGTAGAGAACAGAGTACAGGTAGAGAACAGAGTACCTGAACAGGTGCTCTTTAAGTAAATACCAAGTTTCTTTTCAGACACTCTCCTCAGTAAAATTCTCTCATCATGAACTGATCCAACGATCTTTTGATGAAGTAAATGTGTGAAATTGATCTTTTTGGGTTCAGATTCTTCTTGACATTTATTGTTGTTTGTACAATAACAACAACAGCAACAACAACAACAAACAGTTTGACTGAAGAGTCTCTGAAGTCGTTTCACTCTGACTGTTCAGCTCTGAAGGTGTTAACTCTTCTATCTGCTGGCTGCTGAACAGAGATGTGTTCTGCTCGACATCCTGTGAGAACCCTCCTCCTCCTCCTCCTCCTCCTCCTTCCTCTCCACCAGCAGCCGTCAGCCGGTGAGACGAGTTGAGAGTCTCTGAGAGACGCTGAGATGCTGCTGAGCTGCTGGACCGCTGCGCTGCTGCTGCTGCTGCCGGCGGGGACTCGACCCCAGAGCGGGGACGAGGACGGGGGTGAGTCGTCTTTACGTGTCCTCAGTGTCACAACTATCTATCTATCTATCTATCTATCTATCTATCTATCTATCTATCTATCTATCTATCTATCTATACATATACATATATATATATATATATATATATATATATATATATATATATATATATATAGCTCAGGTGCAATAACCTCACATATATATGTATATGTATACATGTATATATATGTATATATACATATATATATATACATGTATATATATATACATATATATATATACATGTATATATATATATATGTATATACACATATATACATATATGTATATGTATATATATCTATATCTATATCTATATATATATATATAGCTCAGGTGCAATAACCTCACATATATATGTATATGTATACATGTATATGTATATATATACATATATATATATATGTATATATATATATACATATATACATGCTCACTAAAGCATAAAACACTCACCTGAGCTCAGGTACAATAACCTCACACACACATATATATATACATATATATATATATATATATACATATATATATATATATATATATATATATATATATACACACATACATACATATATCTATATATAGATAAATCTATATATACGTATATATATATATACGTATATATATAAATAAATAAATATATATATATATATATATATATATATATATATATATATATATATATATGTGTGTGTGAGGTTATTGTACCTGAGCTCAGGTGAGTGTTTTATGCTTTAGTGAGCGAATAGAAATATAAACATTTGGCCTCACGAGAAGAAATGAGACCTAAATAAAATACACTATAACGTATTCATATTTTCTTTTTATACGTTTTGTGTGTAATATTAAATAACACACAAAATAAATCTAAATCTAAAGGTTTCATATGTGATCATCCGACTCTTTGAGCATCGTCCATATTTACTAAATCAATATGTTTTAATCTTAATAAACAAAGAGCATCAACTCATTTCTATGTCAAATAGCCCCGTCAGACCTTATGGAGCTTTTTTTTATTTTTTATTGACGTACAATGTTCAGTGTTATTGATCTTTATCACCCAGAACAAGTTGAACTAACCAGGAAAAATACACTTTATTGAGATGTATTGTAACAGCTGTCTTTATTCAGATCATATATATATATATATATATATATATATATATATATATACACATATATATATTTATTTTCTTATTATATATATATTTATATATGAATAAATACATATACATATATGCATATATATTTATTTATACAGATATTTATTCATATTTAATAAATAAATATATTTATATATATATATAAATATATGTATTTATTTATACATATATTTATTTATATTTATATAAATATATAAAATATCTGTATTTTTTACTTTTTTTATCTTTTAAACATCAGCTAATACACAACTTTAAATTTGCTTAGAAAATGTAATTTTATTTATTATTTCCTGTCTGACTTGTTCCTGTGAAGTGTCTTTTATTGGTTCTAAAGAAGCGTTTCCTCTCAGAGCCCACAATCCGCTGCACCTCTCACATCCTGACTACAGGAAACAGTCTGAGCTGTAAGCTGGTGGGAGGCAGGAGCGACGATGAGGACGACGAAGATGGCGAGGGTGATGGCGTGAGGAACATGACGGTGTGGTAAGAACCCGTTTAAATGACTCATCGGCTCTGAGCCGAGCTTCAGCTCACAGCTCTGCTCTTCTGTTCTCAGCTTCAAAGACTTCAATCTGAATCAGGACAAGTGTTTGGAGATGGCGGGGGACACCGTCACACAGCTGGACGCTGTGTTTCATTTGAATGTGACCGTCCACCTGAAGACAGGAGGCCGGATTACAACCACAGTCGACCTGACGAAAATAGGTAAATGTGTTTACGAACCTCGGACATGAATATAAACACACAATAACACAGAACAGTGTTTATTCTATTCACTTAAAGCTACTACAAGGAACTATTGTTTGCTGGCGATTCTGGTACCCCCTGTGGACTAAAGTGGTAGTGTCTCTGAGAGCCAGGGTCTGACAGTCTGTCCCTCTCAGTCCTGGTTCTGGTTCTCGCGTGGCCCCCTTCCCTCCAGTGGGTCCAGCAACACTGGCAGGAGAACCTGCATGTGTCATCTGGTTTCACCAGAATCTGACCAAGCATTAAGAATAACTATATAGAAATAGTCCTTCTTCTCTCCACCAGGGGGCGACTCCTCTGGTTGTATAGAAGTATATGCTTCATGTGTTAAAGCTTCATTCTCTCTCCTGGCCAGCAGGGGGTGACTCCTCTGGTTGTATAGAAGTATATGCTTCATGTTTTAAAGCTGCATTCTCTCTCCTGGCCACCAGCGGGCGACTCCTCTGGTTGTATAGAAGTCTATGAGGCCCATTTTCAGATTTGCTCTTGGATCTTGTGAAGTGATGATATCATTGATGACATCATTGTTGTGTCTCTGCAGTTCGGCCCAGAAGTCCTCAGGTGAAGAACGTGACTTTCGACCAGGAGGCTCAGCGGGCTGTGATCCGGTTTCAGACTCCGTACCTCAACGAGTACATTCAAGTCGACAACCAGCTCTTCCAGCTGCACGTCTGGACCGCCGGCAGCACAATGGTAACATCCTTTCTGTCGCTTCACTTGGTATTTCTGCCGCTGACGTTGCTCTGCAGCGGCTGACTTGTCTCCCGTTGGACTCAGACTCAGAACGTGTCAGCGGACACCTCTCTGGAGATCGGCATGGAGTTCCTCCTGAAGCACGCCGAGTACCACGTGAGAGTGCGAGCGATCCCTGAACACGGTCTGCAGGGTTCCTGGAGCGAGTGGAGCGAAACGTTCACTTTCTTCACTCCGGCTGGTGAGAAACACATTCTGCTCCTTTAAAACACAGAAGAGAACGTGGGCCTGTTTTTAACTCCGCGCCCTCTCTTCGTCTCCAGACGTCCAGAAACCGACGGTTGAAAGACGGGAGACCAACAAACTCATCGTGTGTCTCGTCATTTTGCTGGCGGTGCCTTCAAGTATCGTTTTCTTCTGCAAAAACAAGTACGACGTCTCGCCTTCCTTGTCAGAGAATCAGTGTTTAAGACGCGTGTCACGTATTTATACTTCTTTGTTTCCTTCACAGAATATTTACGTACATGTGGCCGAGCATCCCCCACCCCAAACACACACTGGTGCAGATCTGCAAGACCAATAAAGTGAGTAATTTTACTTTGACTCTATTTCAAACGGTCGATAACGGTCAAGTGGCAGGAAAACCTCAGAGTTTAAAACAAGAGTTTGTTTCCTACCAACTGGTAATGTTTCTTTCAGAGGAAGTGGCAACAAGCTAGCATCTAGTGGTGCTAACAGAGCTAACCGTGCTAACAGTGCTAACAGAGCTAACTGTTCACTTAGGGGGTACCGGAGGCTGGTTGCTATGTTTCCACGACGTTATCAGCTGTGAGCGCAGTATGAGAGCAGAGTGACTAACCAGTGGGCTCACATGCACTAACGTGCACTAACCGCCGGCCGGTTTAGATAGACATTACTCATCTGGATCTTTACATAGATTATAGTTAATGATGATCTGAATGTTGTATATGGCAGATCAGACGTGGTCCTGCTGATCACAAAGCCCGTCTCTGTGTCGAGGGCAGTGAGAGTTATTCTATATTTAATATTCTATATTCTATATTCTACACATCACGATGAATGTGATCTTGTTCGCAGGGCCTCTTATTGAACTTCAAGCCAGAGGAGTTCAGCGCTCTCAAAGTGGAGAAAACGGAGGAACCTGAGCCTCCGATCGCTGCCGAAGCTGCTGGCTCCGCCCAGTCCACTCCTTCCTGCTCCGCCCAGTCCACTACTTCCTGCTCCGCCCAGTCGACTACTTCCTGCTCCGCCCACAGCTCTGAGGGCTCCGGGAGCTCCACCAGCGTCAGCACGGAGAGCTCCGCCCTGCTGAGCAGGAGCTCCTCCGACGGAGAGGACGGCCTCCAGAGCTCCGGTCCAACCCCCGTCGAGGGCCTCCGCCTCGGGGGGAGAGCTCCCACGCCTCGGCCTGAAGGCAGCGATGGAGGAAACGAGGCCGAGGCGTACGTCACCATGTCCAGTTTCTATCAGATCCAGTAGGCCGTGATGGAAGGAGACTTTCATTGTGTTCAAACGTACCTTCAGAATCCAACAGGGAGGTCATGACCTCACAGGAAGTCCAGAGATGCATCTCAGGTCCACTACACGATGAAATGTGTGAGAAGGAAAACCTTGTTTTTAACGACGTGTCCGTCCACCACTTTGATCCAGAACTATCTCAACAACTACTGGATGGACTTCCCTGAAGGTTTTCACAGATATGAGTCCAGAGGTTCAATCCTGCTGATATTTCCTCTGTCTGACTTCTTTTGAAAGAAATATCTCTTTCAAAAGAATATTTTGGATGAATTGTAATGAAATTTGGTGTCAACTTGCAGGAAATCCAGTTAACGAATCTCAATGACTCTGGTGATCCTCTCCCCACCAGCAGGTCAAAGTTCATCTTCAATGTCTAAACCCAGTCCATAATGTTGAGAGACCTTTTACAGAGAGACTCTTTTCAAAATATGTGCAGCAGAAATGTGGTAAATAGCTTTTTATTATTATGTCTGCGAGTCAAAGTGGACCATTTTGAGTTGAGACCAGAATGTAGCATGTAGCCGTTTGCTAACTGTGGGCTACTGACCCAGGGGTTTTGAAATGTAGCTTCTTGTGTATTTTGTGGCTTTCGATGCCATATGATTATACCATGTATATGTACATTATATATCATACTCTGTATGCTAACACACCTCCGCGTGGTGTTGCTGGAGGAACCTCAGGAGACCAAACCAGTTTTTCCTGCATGTTTTATTACAAATCACAGAAAACAACCTCCCAGACTCGGTACAGGATGCTTTGGATTCAGAAGGGAGACAAAGATCATCTACATCTGTTAGTAAAGTGTTGTTCTACCACACATTTCTAGAACCACCTAAAGATCAGTAGAACCTCCTAAATATCCAATAGAACCACCCAAAGGACCAGTAGAACCTCCTAAATATCCACTAGAACCACCTGAAGGACCAGTAGAACCTCCTACATATCCAGTAGAACCACCCGAAGGACCAGTAGAACCTCCTAAATATCCACTAGAACCACCTGAAGGACCAGTAGAACCTCCTAAATATCCAATAGAACCACCCGAAGGACCAGTAGAACCCCCCAAAATATCCACTAGAACCACCTTGTACCTAAACCCCAGAGTAAACCCTGACAGTCAGGGTCAGGTACTGTTCCTACCTGTTCCTCCACGAGCCTCCAGAACAGTTTCAGAGCTCGTTGTCAAAGATGGAAGCTTTTCATGTGTCAGCTGTCTGAATATCGGTCTGTGCTAAAACGTCCATAAACACCAGGGAGGTCCTTCAAAGAAAGCTGCTCGTACGTAAACTGTTGTGGTCGTTCATCAACAGGCTCTTCTTGCTCCGCCCACATTCAGGTGGGATGTGACCCAACAAACACAATGCTGCCTCTTAATATATCAGACACAACCTGCACCTTGTGTTTCCAACGGCAGAGATGATTACACAGAATGTACGCTTTATTTTTTCATAAATCTGTAATATTTCCCTCCAGATACAACTGTAGCTACTAAACATACTGTATACATGACATATTGTTCAACCAATGTTTTTTATTGAAACAATCCTGTGGTGTTGCATATCAACGTACAATAAAGTAGAATAGTCATGAAATCATAGTGCCTATTGTCTCCCTACAAAACATGTTTCCCTATTCTAAATATGTATATTTTGATCATATTCAACTAAGTTACTAAGTACTAAGTTATTGTATAGGTTTCAACAGCACATCATTTATAAAAGCTGGTAGAAAAGAGCTTGATCGTATCATTCAGAGTTTCCAGGCGTTCCTCATCATCAGAATGAAGTAGACGTCGCTGTCGATGGAGGCGCTGACTCCGCAGTAATAGTTGATGAACTCTTCTTTGGTCACCTGTTGATGAGAAGAAAGAGTTCCTGTTGATGAGAAGAAAGAGTTCCTGTTGAGGAGAGGAAAGAGTTCCTGTTGAGGAGAGGAAAGAGTTCCTGTTGAGGAGAGGAAAGAGTTCCTGTTGAGGAGCACCATGACGAAGAGTTTACCACCAAGTAAAAGATCAAGAGAGGTCAGTTCGTAACCAGAGAGCAGCTGCTTTCCATCCAAATGAACCACGAGTTCATTTTATTTACGAGATGATTTATCTGACAAAGGAACAGGAAAGGGAAACTCTGTAATCTGAGACTTTGACCGAGACGCCTCGGCCTTGTGATGAACAAGAAGCGTCGCGTAGCGTCTTCAACTTGTTGCAGAAACACTATGAAAAGAGATGAATGTTAATTCATCAAATGGGAATAGTATTCAAAATAGAAACACAAAAGTCTCTCAGTGATGACACACTAAAAGAAAGGTGAGACCAAAGGGCTTCACATTTGAATGGAAACAGTGAGGAGTGAGTCCAGAAACGGAGATGAGAAGGAGGATTTAGTTTCTATTGAACGACAGTGAAACTAAATGAAAAGTTACAGCCAGCAAACCATCCAACTACTGAGCTTAGTATCTTGTATGGTTCTTTATGGTTCTTTATGGTTCTGTATGGTTCTTTGAGTCCAATTGTTCCTTCAGCTTAATGAATGTCTTTCTCTCTCTCTGTGGTAATCAACCATACAACATACAGATGAAAGCTCCTCCCACTACCGGACGGGGAGCTGCTTTACCAGAAGGATGCTAGTCACAGTTTCCAGGCGTTTCTCATCATCACAATAAAGTAGACGTCCGTATCGATGGACGCACTCACACCAGCGTAATAATTCATAAACTCCTCCTGGGTCACCTTCAGAGAGTAACAGCAGCATGAATATACATTTATATAAATAATTACCACTTGTTTCAGGGGCCAGAAGAACATCCAGCTGTTTACATGTTCTCTTACTGACCTTCTCTTGGACCAGCCGGTCAACGTTACCTTTCCATCTTTGTCGTACGGGGAGTCGAAGCTGTCCAGGAACAGCCTGAAGACCTGGTCCTCCGTCCACTCCCCGTTCTGGTACTTGGCGTGGTACTTGGCGTTATAGACACCCCGCAGGTCTTCGATGGTGATCACCCCATCGGCCGTCTTATCCAGCTTCCGAAAGGCCTGCATGACCACCTCCTTCCTGGCTTTAGACATCTGTGGCTGCAGAAAACAGAGCGAGGAAGTGAAGAAGCAGGAAGTGCTCGTCAGCTGCAGAGTGACCACGTCGTATCTTTACCCTCAGAGTGATGAGGAACTCGTCAAAGTCGATGTTGCCGTTGCGGTCGCGGTCGAAGTGCTGAAAGAGGGCCGTGGCTTCCTGCTTCTCCATCAGGATCCCGTAGTCGTTCAGGCCCTTCAGGAACTCCTTCAGGTCCAGCGAGCGGTTGTTGTTGTCGTCCATTATTTTGAAGGTTCTGACAAACAGCGTAAAGTCATCAGAGCTTTTGCATCAGTTAAAGTACACACGATTCAGCTAAATGTACTTCAAGTGAAAGTACTTATCGGTAGAAGAAGTATTCAGAATACCAGCATTTTTTAATAGTAAATAATTACTTAATATAATATAACTTTTTGTACTTTTCATGACTTATTATAATATAATTATTTTTCTTACTTTTCATGAGTTATTATAATATTACTCTTTTTTTCTTTTACTTTTCATGATTTATTATATTACTTTTTGGTACTTTTCATGACTCCTAATATTGCATTTGTTTTTCTTTGTTTTACTTTTCATGACTTATTATAATATTACTTTTTGTTTTGTTTTCATGACTCCTAATAATATTACTTTTTTGTACTTTTCATGACTTTTTATCACTTTTTTTTTTACTTTTCCTAATTTATTATAATATTACTTTTTTTGTACTTTCATGACTTTTTATGACTTTTTTTTACTTTTCATGATTTATTATAATATTACTTTTTTGTACTTTTCATGACTTAGCATGATATATTTCCTTTTCCTACTTTTCATGACTCAATATAATATTACTTTTTTGTACTTTTCATGACTTTTTATGACTTTTTTTTTTAACTTTTCATGACTTTTTATTACTTTGTTTTACTTTTCATGAGTTATTATAATATGACTTTTTGTTTTGTTTTCATAACTCCTTATAATATTACTTTTTTGTACTTTTCATGACTTAGTATGATATATTTCCTTTTCGTACTTTTCATGACTCAATATAATATTACTTTTTTGTACTTTCCATGACTTATTTTTTTTACTTTTCCTGATTTATTATAATATTACATTTTTGTATTTTTATGACTCATTATAATATTACTTTGTTGTACTTTTCATGATAATAAGCTGGAGCAGCTCACCTGCCCAGCCCTTTGATCCCAGACGAGCCTCTGGCCAGACACTGCAGCCTGAGCTTCTCCACCGGGTCCGCGCTCTCTGACAGCCGGCTGCGGGCCTTCAGCACCATCTCCCGGTCGTGTCTCCACGTGCCCGCCATCCAACCTGACTGTTCACACAGAGGAGCCGGAAGTGCTCTGAGGTCACTTCCGGTCAAGTACTTCAGTCACTTCCGGGCACGCACGGAACCGAGAGGCGTTTGTTTTGCAGTTCTTTCTTATAACAGAGTACTTTTATTTGCAGTACTTTCTTATAACACAGTACTTCGGTTTTGCAGTAATTTCTTATAACACAGCACTTTGGTTTTGCAGTACTTTCATATAACAGAGTACTTTTATTTGCAGTACTTTCTTATTATAGCACAGTACTTGTGTTTTGCAGTACTTTCTTATAACACAGTACTTTGGTTTTGCAGCACTTTCTTATAACAGAGTACTTTTATTTGCAGTACTTTCTTATAACAGAGTACTATTGTTTTGCAGTTCCGCGTCGTGTTTAGAAGCTCGTGGAACCCGGAAGTGGGAGAGCTGCCGCGCTCGCGCAGGAGGAACATTAACGGGAGGATATTTACCGTCATATACATATTTACTGTATTTAATATGTATTGAATGTCTTAATACGTTAAATGAATGACATAATCAAAGATTATGACGTTAAAATCTTCTTCGCATCGACTCACCGACTCTTTGACGTTTTTCTCTTCTGCTGGAGACACAAACACCGTTGCCGTGGAGACCCAGGGTGCTCTCCTGTGATTGGCCGTTTTAATGAGCTGACGTCACCATTTATTTCACAAAGATCAGCTTGACCAAATACATAAATACTGCTAAAAGTACTACTAAAGGTACCGTCCATTCGGCGTTACTTGGTTATGGTACGTGTTCTATTAAAGCAGTATTTAATACGTCTTCACAACCGGAAATTGTGAAAAAGACGAAAGATTAAAACGTGTGTTCGCTACATTTCCTGTGGTTGTTTCAAAATAAAAGCCTGCTACAACCCTTCCCATTAAAAGCTTTTATTTTATTTTTACAGTAAACCACACACCGGACGTGGTGTCATTATGATCAGTAGAGAGGATCAATGGAGAGAAAGTCAGGCAAATGGCAGCTGTGCCTGCGAGCTCAATAATCGTATTTTTGCCGTCCGAACAAAACGCAAGAAAATAGACTCTGTGTTATGAAAATACTTCATAACGTGAGCATGAAACACGAAGACGTGTCAGCTAACTTAAAGCATCAGGTGTCAGATAAAGCGTGTGCTCGTGCTCGTGCGTGTGATGACAGCACAGACGCCGCTCAGCTGTTCATTATCTTAATTTTTAACACATCTGTGTGTCTAGTTAAGGACAACACGTTTTGTGTTGCTTTCAACGCAGTCAGTGTGTCAGCACATTTTACACATGCTGTGTGTTACATATTTCAACACGATGTGTTAAAATAACACACACACGTGTTATTTTAACACATCTTTGTGCGTTTATAGCGCTCCAAAAATCGTTTTACATGGTAGAAGTGCTCTACTAAAATACTCACAAAATAAACCATGATGTAAAATTCAGCTGACATTTATTTGATTTCATTTATTTCATTAAAACATTTGACCGATATTCACAGATCTGTGTAAAAAAAATACCACTGTAAAACTTCCATTAAATAGTAAATACATAAGAAATAACTCATTCAGTCTTGTTGTGACCTTTGAAGAACATTAATTTCATATCATTAAAACATTTGACAGATGTCCACAGATCTGTTTTCCTAGTTCCTAGACAGCTTTTATGAGTTCTTGTTTGTTTAAAGTTCTACAAGCAGAGAAACTCTCTCTCCTTTATCTGAGGTCAACATGAGTTCTGCTGCTCTAAAAAGACCCCGTTAGGTTGTCACGTCACGTCACACCGTTTCAGAGAAACGGTGTGACTTCTAACAGAAAGTAGTTCTCTTTGTTTCCTAAGTTTAATCATTTGAGATAAAAACGCATCTTTATTGTTTCCCTCGCCGGGTTCCAGGTCTGACGCCAGCAAATAAGTACAAATGAATAATAACAATATAATATACAGTAATAATAGTCTGAGACTGTTTCAGGGAAATCACGTGACCTCAGACCCCCCCCTTTGATATATAAACTCTCTGCTCGCTCTTCTTCTTCCTCTTCCTTCTCCTCCTCATCAGAGACCAAGAACTCAGGTAAGAAAACACTTTGACACAGAAATATGAAATAATATGAAATACTTTCAATACTTTCAATGTTCAGATCACAAGTTAACATAATGGAACCTGCAGCATTACGGGTGGTTTAAAGAATAATAATTACAATAATTATGAGCACGTTTATCAGCAATCAATATTTGACCCGCTGCTCCCTGGGGCTAGTAAAAAAAAAAAATTTAATAAAAATTATGAGATAGAAAGTCATATTTATGAGATACTTAACCACAACAGTGAGAAGCAGGTATTATTTGTGTTATTGTTATTATTATTATTTCCCTGGATGTGGAAAAATAAAACTCACGGAGGAAATCAGAGTTTAAAGTTCGGTAAAGCGAGAAAGATATTCACAGACAGGCACGTGCACAGATAGACCGCTAGTGGTGCTCAAGCTGCCCTTTTGCCCTGGATGAGAAAAGTGCCCCTTCTGCTGGAGCCACATTGTTTCTTCATTCATCAGTATTTAAGAATAAAAATGACTCTCTCTGTCATCAATTCCCCCCAAATGTGTTTTGATATCTGACGGGGCATTTATTTGAGTTCTTGTGAGAATTTCGCCCCGACATGTTCCGCGGCGTTGGAAAAACAAATATCCCTAACTTAAGCACTGCTTTACCACAACCCAACGGCGCCCCCTGGTGGTTAAACAGTTTGATTGCGCTACACTGAATTGGAATTAATTATTGAATATTTTTCTCAATAAATATTCCCCCAAATTAATCATAATTAATCAAAAGCACATTTAATCAAAATAACAGCTGTTGTACAAAAAGGATATATGTATATATATATATATATATATATATATATATATATATATATATATGTATATATATATCTATACATATATATATATATATATATATATACAGGGCTGGAGTGGGGCCACTTTTCAGCCCGGGAATTTCAGGCTCAAGACCGGCCCACTTTTTCCATGGTAGTGGAAATTGGATAAATGAAGCAACAGTTCAGCTCTTACTATCCTGTAGTTTTCTTTTTATTAATACCATGGTCCAACAAATAATGTAAAGGTTAAATACAACAATAATAATCCACTTAAGATGAGAAGTTAACAAAAAATATTCCACTATTCCACAAGGATAGGTTGATAAATTAACAAAAGCAGAAATAAATGAATAAAACATTTGAAACGTATCCCACTCTTCAACAAAGAGGCATATTGAACTAATGTTTACAGTTCAACTCACAGTACAGTATACAGTTACATTGTGAACAGCACCAACAGCATCTACAGCATCAGTAACCTAAGCAGTGCACTGGTTTCAGCCACTGTATCTATAACTGTGTCGTTGCTTATAGACATGAGGATTTCCTTCTCTGTGCACATTAACATGAACGCCTCCAAGTTTTTCTTTAGCATTCCAATGCATTTTTCTGCACGAGTATTATATAGTGGTGATTTACTCCTTTACTACACCTACTTCTGAGCAAACAATGCATATTGGTTCATCAAGTACTGTCATATACTGCTCTTTCTTACAATATATAACTTTAATTCATATTGTTTCCTCTGTTATCCTCTCTACCTGTCCCTGTAGTCATGGCCTCCTCATTGCAAATGTCGGGCTCATCATTTTCAGCAGGAGACTCTTATCTGCTGCTCCGAAGCTACAAAGAAAAATTAAGAGTCAGATTACTGCATACTTCAATATCAATATCAATATTATATATTAATATTTGCATAATATTTGCAAAGTCTATGGATCGCCATATTTTGGGTGATATAAAAAGGCTAATATTTAATTAAATTTAATATTTTGCTTGGGAATAGGTTGACAACGCTACAACGATATGAATCAAGGCTACAACGTTAGCCGAATAGTGACGTTGCTAATCATTAGGCCTTTGTCTCTCTTTACCAGTTGCCACTTGTGTTTGTCCTCTTGAAAATAAATCGGTAAGCTTGGCACATTTGGCAGCATCCTCCTCCAACGCCTTTCTTTTTTTCAACCTGGCTTTTTCAGCCCCTCCTGCCCTCTTCCTCCGTCCATCCTCCCTGACGCGTATCGTTGCGGTCGGGCCGGTCCAGCTACCGGTAGCCTATCTGAGAAAACTTTTTGGAAAGACGGGCTACGGACCGAACCAACTCTATTTGGGAGGGGGGAACTTCCTCGCATGGTACAACCCATGCAGAGGCTGCGGTGTCAGAATGCGGAACGTGTGTAGCCCACTTTAAGAGAAGATGGACTAACGTGACAAATGTCAACAAATAAAATTCTCGACCGGCCCAGAAGTGAAGCGGCCCACCGGGAACTCTCCCGATTCTCCCGATTACCCACCCCGGGCCTGTATATATATATATATATATATATATGCGTGTGTGTGTGTGTGTGTGTCTATATGTGTATATATATATATACAGATTTGTGTATGTCTATATATCTATCTCTCTCTCTCTCTCTCTCTCTCTCTCTCTCTCTCTCTCTCTCTCTCTCTATATATATATATATATATATATATATATATATATATATAGGGCTGGACCAGGGCAAACCTGAAACAGCCCTAACTATAAGCGCTATCAAAGAGGAAAGTCTTAAGTCTACTCTTATATGTATAGACAGTTAAAATATAGTTTCTGCAGTCCAGCTGACAGGAGGTGAGACTGACTGACTTGTTTTGTTTCCATTCAGAGAAATCCTAAAGAGCTCAACCCTCGAACTCCTGTGAAGCAGTTACCATGGCAACGTGAGTATCACATCTCTATGACATCACAGTAGATGAGGGGATTAGATCCAACAATGCGTACGCTCTGTGTGACGGACGGCGTGCAGGGCGACCGGACACATAAACCATGAACACCTGGTCTGGCATCATGGTCACATTTAACCAGTGGCGGCCCATCAGGGCCTGCTAAGCCTTCTCTGCTGGCCTAAACAGAATCACAAAGTTTCTAGTTTTTTTAATAATTAGAAGTTATAGCTATTTTATAATTTAATTGTTTTTCACAAATACACTACATGTATTATGATATAACACATTAGTCCTTAAAAAGACCTTTAGCAAATACAGAGAAGCTTCTCTCCTTTTCATTCATGCTAGTAGCTTTTGAGCTAACGTGTATTGTCTTTGCAGGAGTAATAGAGCCTCATCCAAATATGACTACATCACCTGCAAAGAACTGATCAGTGGAGGATCTCCTGCTGTCTGGCAGCTGAGACCAAAGAAATATGAGATTGGAAATCTGACAAGAATGACTCTTGGTGAAAAGAATCCAAACAAGATAAACAAAACCATCTTGCTTGTTGGTGAAACAGGAACAGGAAAATCTACTCTGATCAACGCTCTGGTCAACTTCACCATCGGAGTGGAGTGGGAGGACGATGTCTGGTTTCAGATCGTAGAGGAAGAGAAGAAAAAACAATCAGAGAGTCAGACGTCAGACGTGATCGTGTACGAGATCTTTGGTTTTGAAGGTAAAACTCTGCCTTTCTCTCTGACCATCATCGATACTCCTGGATACGGAGACACCAAAGGGCTTCACGAGGATGACATCATCAGTCAAAGGCTGTTTAACTTGTTCTGCTCAGACGATGGAGTCCATGAGATCGATGCGGTGGGTCTGGTGCTGAAAGCAAGCGAGAGTCGACTGAGCGACCGGCTGTCGTACATATTTAATTCAGTGGTGTCTCTGTTTGGAAAAGACATCGAGAGGAACATCGTCGCCCTCATGACAAACGCAACTGCAGGGACACCTAAAAACGCTCTGGATGCCCTCGACGCTGCGAATGTTAAGTGTGCCAGAAATGAAAAGAAGCAGCCTCTCCACTTCCTGTTTGATAACTGCCAAAACGACCCGAGGACAGAGGACACAGAAGACGACCTTGAACATTCATACAAAAAATCTACAAAAGGAATGAAACAGTTCACAGCCTTTCTGAAGGAAACTGCACCTCAAAACCTGGAGACAACCGTGAACGTTCACAAAGAGAAAATCAGACTGGAAGCCTGCATCCAGAACCTGAAAGAGAGGATTGAGTCCATTCCACACAAACAGAAAGAAATCCAGCAGATTCAGGAAGGTCTGAAGGAAAATGAACAAGAGATGGGGAACAATCAAGCGTTCACTGTAACGGTTGATGAGCACTACAAAGATAAAGAACCTGTAAAAAGTGGATGGTGGGGCTTATTTTTTGAAGGAGCCCTCTGCTGCAATGTCTGTGAGGAGAACTGTCACTTTCCTGAATGCACACACGCCATTTCTCCCGCTTGGTGTGAGGTCATGGAATATGGCCGCTGCACTGTTTGTACCAGGAAGTGCTCCGTATCAGACCACGTGAAAGGAAGCTGGAGGTTTGTGAACAAGACAAGGAAGGTTGAAAAAACTCTTCAAGATGTTAAAGATAAATATGAAAAGAATAAAACAGAGATGAGGAAGAAGATGGGCATTCGGGAAATTCTTCAAAAAGAGATGGAAAACCTTGAAGCAAACAAAGCCCATTGGCTGAATGAGGCCTACGAGTGTTTCGTCAAACTGGAGAAGATCGCCTTAAACGTGGTTTCAGTGTCCACTTACGACCACCTGATATTCCTGATTGAGGAGCTGAAGAAGAACAAGGAAGACGAGAAGGTCAAGAAGCTGAAAGAGATGTCACTTAAAAAAGCAGAAGGGTTTCAGGCAGGGCTGAAGTACAGTAACATGTCCAAAAGAAAGTAAAGAAACGAGGTCTAGACTGACGATGCGTCAGACGAGCTGCTCTTTAGACGCTCCTTTAGATGCTGAAGAGAATTTAATGATTCATATAGCATTGGCTGAATACTCTGTTTATGATTTATATAGCATTGGCTGAATACTCTGTTTATGATTTATATAGCATTGGCTGAATAGTCTGTTTTTAAGATAACGCTTGCTTCATGCTGAAGGATGTGTGTGTGTGTCTCAGGTCTGAGAAACCGCAGAACTCTTACTTCCCACTCTTGTGGTTTTGGTTCCGCAGACCAGACATATCAATTGTACTTGACCTTTTCCGACCCGGTCAGACAGAGGCCGATGCAGCCTTATATGTACATGTTGGCCGGGTTTAAGACTACAAACTTGCATTTATCCTTAAACGACCTTATACGTGGCCTTTTGTCTGGTTCCTGCCTGATGGACGGGGTTCCTCTTTCCTCACAAATATCTGGGGGTCACAGTTTCATGTTGTGACGGTTGCCCTGGTTACAGACAGAATAACTCATCCTTGTGACATTTCCATGGCCAATGTACTTATGGACCGCTCCCCTTTAATGTATTTGTAAAGCATTGGAGTCAGATAAAGAAGGAAGTCAGATAGAAAGAGGATAAATACCCTTTGCTCTCTGAGTTCGGGGCTCACTCATCCTGAGGTGTGCCGACCGTGTGGAGGGCAGACAGACAGGGGAGCGGAGTCCAAGGCTTTGTATT
Source organism: Myoxocephalus aenaeus (assembly GCA_038501785.1). NCBI lineage: Eukaryota > Metazoa > Chordata > Actinopteri > Perciformes > Cottidae > Myoxocephalus > Myoxocephalus aenaeus. The sequence goes on from JBAMJR010000080.1 coordinate 656,857, forward strand.
AGGTATGCATTTCATGTATGTAATTGCTAAATAAATAATCATTATTGTACTATAACCTGTTCTGTCAATTCTCATTATTTTAGTATTTTATCATTTTTAGGACATGGCAGTGGAACAAATCAGCTTTTTGAGTTTGAAATGTGTTTGTGCCCATTCTTCTTTTTGTGCAGTCATTAATCATTTATAAAAACTCATGTATAAAACTATATCATCTGTATTCATGCAAATGTACGATCATGTAAACATTATCTCTTGTAGTCTCCAGGTGTGAGAAGTGTCGCTTGATTAGTTTAAAGTGTGTTTAATCAAATAGTTTAGTCATCAACAATCTGCAGAAATGTTCCTTATTGTTTAAAAACTGTGTTCACGGTGTTTCATGTGTATTTTCCATCAGTGCATGTCTTTGTTTGATTCTGCTGGTAAAAAGTCAAGCAGATTCAAATGAAATGTGTTACTTTATGATTTAAACTTTTAACAGATTTGACTCAAAATGATCTGAGGAAAATCTCCAAATGAAATCATGTCCATCTTTTGTGAATCATGAAATCTCTGCTTCATTAAACGATCTTCACTTATCTTCAGTTGTTGTTCTTTGAACCGATCTTTCTTCAATAAACACGTTGTTTTTGTGACAAGAAGTGTTTCTTTAACAGGTAAATATTGAATGCAGACAGATGTAAACACACACTTGAATAAGCATCATAAAGCAGATATGATGTCTGTTGTTAAAACACAGGTGAGGCCGCTAGATGGAACCAGAACTACAATATTGATGAGTCATCAGTGATGTGAGGAAACTGAAGAGAAGCTGAGAGGACAGAAGTTTGCTTAGTAACAAACTTAATCATCAGAATTATTACTAGTTACTTACATAGTCTATTTAATTCTTCCATATTTGACAGCTGGGCTATCAGCTGCAGAACGGAACCAAACAGTTTGATATAAATCACTGAATAAAAACCTGATCAATTAAAGATGAATGAATTAAACAATTACACAACATAGATAGACCTTGTTATCATGACACAGACAGACTTCTGTAGATATACATGTGTACATATATGCATAATAAATGTGTTCTGGGTGAGAGACAGGAGGGAGAACGTCCGACCCCTCTGGTGCTCTGAGCTGGTTGACATACAAGTTGCAGGCAGAACTATCAACATCCAGTTTATATGGCAGGAAACTAAAATAATAATAAAAAGAGTTGGTTATCATGGATGTAACTATACTTGTTATATGTAGACTCAGATGTTCTCACTTATAGACTTTCAGTAATGTAAGATGAGTTTGGAACATGTAGGTCAGACTTAACGAAGGTCTTATAGTTCATAAAAACACATTATAGTGAGTCAGTCATGTAGGATGAGTTTTGTATGACTACAGAGCAAGATTAAAGCAAATGCAAAAAGATAAAAGATTAAAATGTTTTTTCGCTACACTTCCTGTGGTTGTTTCAAAATAAATGCCTACCGCAAGCCTTCCCATTAAAACGCTTTTATTTTGTTTTATAGTGAAACACACACCGGAAGTGTTGTTATGACCAGTAGCTGTATGATCAGTAAAGATGATCAATGATGCTGTGGATCAGCAGACATCAGTTAATGTGGGAAAATACATCCTATGAATCTGTAAACAGCTTTTATGAGTTCTTGTTTGTTTAAAGTTCTACAAGCAGAGAAACTCTCTCTCCTTTATCTGAGGTCGACATGAGTTCTGCTGCTCTGACTCAGACTTTAGACGTTATTGTCCCAGAGGAGGAAACCCCTCCTCACAGTTCTACATGTCAGACAGTAAAACACAGAACACACTCCGTCTGCTGTTGAGAGCAACATTATATTCATTTGAGTATTTTAATATGATCTGTTATATATTTCTATGTTTATTTTTCCTGAAATGCTCTAAAAAGACCCCGTTAGGTTGTCACGTGATTTCAGAGAAACGGCGTGACTCAGGGCCGTAGTGGGGCCACTTTTCAGCCCGGGAATTTCAGGCTCAAGACTGGCCCACTTTTTCCATGGTAGTGGAAATTGGATAAATGAAGCAACAGTTCAGCTCTTACTATCCTGTAGTTTTTTTTTTTTATTAATATCATGGTCCAACAAATAATGTAAAGGTTAAATACAACAATAATAATCCACTAAAGATGAGAAGTTAATAAAAAATATTCCACTATTCCACATTTGAAACGTATCCCACTCTTCAACAAAGAGGCATATTGAACTAATGTTTACAGTTCAACTCACAGTACAGTATACAGTTACCTTGTGAATAGCACCAACAGCATCTACAGCATCAGTAACCGCCTAAGCAGTGCACTGGTTTCAGCCACTGTATCTATAACTGTGTCGTTGCTTATAGACATGAGGATTTACTTCTCTGTGCACATTAACATGAACGCCTCCAAGTTTTTCTTTAGCATTCCAACGCATTTTTCTGCATGAGTATTATATAGTGGTGATTTACTCCTTTACTACACCTACTTCTGAGCAAACAATGCATATTGGTTCATCAAGTACTGTCATATACTGCTCTTTCCTGCCCTCTTCCTCCGTCCATCCTCCCTGACGCGTATCGTTGCGGTCGGGCCGGCCCAGCTATAGTAGCCTATCTGAGAAAACTTTTTGGAAAAGACGGGCTACGGACCGAACCAAATCTATTTGGGAGGGGAGAACTTCCTTGCATAGTACACCGGTTGTACCATGCGAGGAAGTTCTCCCCTCCCAAATAGAGTTGGTTGGTTCCATAATGGACCGAACCAACTCTATTTGGGAGGGGTGAACTTCCTCGCATGGTACAACCCATGCAGAGGCTGCGGTGTCAGAATGCGGAACGTGTGTAGCTCACTTTAAGAGAAGATGGACTAACGTGACAAATGTCAACAAATAAAATTCTTGACCGGCCCAGAAGTGAAGCGGCCCACCGGGAACTCTCCCGATTCTCCCGATTACCCACCCCGGGCCTGGCGTGACTTCAAACAGGAAGTAGTTTAAGCGAGCACCCCCATTGCAGGAGAAGAGTCAATTGACAATGGTTCGAACCGTGGCATTGATAGAGGTGGTTTTCCCTCAAATAGTTTAGCAGCCCCGCATGGTGTCCCTGTAGCAGGACAGGAAGTCTGTGATCCACTTGCAGGTGGAGTCGGGCACATGCAGCTGGGAGACCTTGGTAAGCAAAAACTGGGAAGGCAGGGTAAGGTGTGACAAATAAGGATTTTTTTGTCCCAATACTATTTTATTTTATTATTTACAGGTTTTCGGATGGAGAACAAAATCGGAACAAATAATAAGTGACAAATAACTAGAGATGGGCAAACAATACCGGAGCTCCGAAGCTTGTGTCGGTCTAATGAACCGCTGTGTGTCGGCGCAAAGTGTCGGAGCTCGTATCAAATGACAACTGTCACGTGACTGATGACGTCCGAAGCTTCGGACGTCACTGGTGCTTCACGAAGCGTTTCATTAGTTTGACGCGTTTGACAGCTTGAACGTTTTGGCACCAAACTCTGCTTCATAAGATGCCTCAGTGTCAATCAACAGTGTGGGGTTTGAGAGCGGAGATAGCGATAATTGTGAGTTTTGAGAGAAGAGATAGTGAAGATGGGGAAATTGTCAGCCAGAAAAGGAGCCGCCTGAAGCCCAGCACAGTGGAGAAAATATTATTTCTAAATAAAAATCGGTGAAAAATACAATGTTGCACCAATCACTGCCACTATCACCATGCCCATAAGCACGTTCCACTGCCACTTCTATGACATCTTACCTCACTAAAATGAGCTTGAAAGGACAAATAATATTTATAATCTGTTGACACAAAACTTTAGAGCGATAATAATATAAAAACAATGAAGACCATCATGAATGTCTGTCTAGTCTAGTGGCTTACGCACATTCAAAGTAACCTTTTCCGTTCTGTGGATAGAGGATCGAATCCCGTCATGAACACCTCTTCATATTATTGACCATCATTTAGTTTTATTGCAATGTAAAAAACGACAGAAGCAACATCGATAATGTTTGTATATAACATAAAATCCGTGAATGAACACGCAGCTTTAATTGACTTTTACTGCAGAAATGTGAGATTGACACATTGAGGTGTTATTCTAGTGCTTCGGTCACACTGTTAAACGGATGCTTTGACTCCAGTCGGCCACCAGATGTCGCTGTTCTTCAAAGTGAAGCCCCGAAGCTTCGAATCATTTTCGGTACAAATAGGAAGAAAGCCTCAATGCTTCACAAGGCTTCATCCGCCCATCCCTACAAATAAGCTAGTTCAACATAACTTAGTTAAGGTTTATCAAAACTCATGAACTACAATTTAAGACCAACATAATGAGCGCTCCATGGAACAGGAGACACTCCCTAGCCATCTCCCACGGCAGGGTATATAGCAGTCGGCTGGTCCATGCTAATTGGAAGGGGGGAGAAGACCCCTCTCCCCAGTGGTGCAGAACAGCCCGGCCGCTGAGGACACCCCTCTGGCCGAGGCAACATGGCACAGCCCAATCATCCTTATATTTAGGCAGGTGTGCTGCAGCAGCCAGTCTCTTTAAAAGGATCATCGGCTGCAGGTAACTCCATTTGGGCCTGTCGCTGTGACGGCTAGTTCCAGTCAGCCAGCCAGCCAGCGAAAGCAGAGCTGAAGTCCACAAACAGGATCCTGGCGTAGGTTCCTGGGGAGTCCAGATGCTGGAGGATGTAGTGGAGGGCCATGTTGACGGCATCGTCTACAGACCTGTTGGCCCTGTAGGCGAACTGCAGAGGGTCCAGGAGTGGGTCAGTCAGGGTTTTGAGGTGGGACAGGACCAGGCGCTCAAAAGACTTCATGACCACAGAGGTCAGGGCGACGGGCCTGTAGGCATTGAGTCCTGTGATTTTTGGGGACGGAGATGATGGTGGAGGCCTTGAAGCAGGCTGGTACGTGGCACGTCTCCAGGGAGGTGTTGAAGATGTCAGTGGAGCTGGTTGGAACACAGAAGCTGATGTAGGAAGTTACAGCCTCGGTGTATTCATCCAGACTGTTAGTAGCAGTCCTGAAGACATCCCAGTCTGTACAGTCCAAGCACACCCAAAGATCCTCCAGAGCCTCACTGGTCCACTTCTTGAACTTCCTCACTACAGGTTTGCAGAGCTTTAGTTTCTTCCTGTATGAGGGAATCAGGTGAACCATGACGTGGTCAGAGTTTCCCAGAGCAGCACGAGGAACGGCGTGATAAGCCCCACTGATTGTGGTGTAGCAGTGGTCCAGAATGCTCTTCTCTCTAGTAGGGCATTTAATTAACTGGCTGTATTTAGGGAGTTCATGGCTGAGGTTTCCTTTGTTAAAGTCCAATAACTAAACTCCAAGGACTATAACTAAAGAGTCCGGGTAGGTCCGCTCCACACACCGTATCTGCTCGGCTAGTGTCCGCTGTGCGTCCTGCACGCTGCCCTGCGGCGCCATGTAAACACCAACCAGGATGAATGAAGCGAACTCACGTGGGGAGTAGAAGAGTTTGCAGTGGATGATGAGGGATTCCAGGTCCGGCGAACAGTGCTGTAGAATCACTGTTACGTCGTTACCAGTGGCGGCTGGTGACATTTTTTTGTGGGGGGGCGCAGTTGGGCGGCGCGGTTTAAATAGCACTCCACAATGAGAAGAAAAGAGGTTTGGAGTAGAATATTCTAAAAAAACAAAGCTTTATTTCAAGAAAACAGTGCTCAACACTGTCCAATAACAACTATCAACAAACTGTAACTTTGGGCATGAGAGGTTCAGAGCAGAATGGTTTAAGAAACATTCAATGTGGTGGCCAGAGCAACTTCAGGGAATACATTGACGTAGCATTCAAACTGGGGGCCCTGCAGTAAGGTGGCACTGGTGAGGTGGTCTTTGAAGGCAAAGCGTTCCCTGGTGTGTCCAAGTATGGTGTCACAAACCTACAGATAAATATATATAGAGAGAGACAGAGACAGTAAGATAAGTTGTGGGGAAATATCTACTACAAACAGGCTTCATACTACAGACAAAAAAACTATGTTTTGTGTGTCTTGATGGCTCAGCAACATAGACAAAAGGCCAGGAGCCACCTTGATGGCTGTAGCTATGACACACACACACACACACACACACACACACACACACACACACACACACACACACACACACACTCTCTCACTAACTTGTTGGGGGTTGAATTGGTATTTTAGATAAAGTTATAGCCTGATATGATATCCACCCAAATCTAACAATGTCCAACATGTGTTCTGCTGTGGGAAAGATAAAACATTAAACTCTAACACAGGCATCTGCTGATTTTGACACTCACCTCTGCAGCAATCCTTCAAGCTCATCTTCCTTCACAGCCGGCGCTTCCTCGGCTGCTCAGAGCCGCTGCTTTGCTCCATACTGAGCCTCCAGCTAGCAGCTCCGGTTAGCATGTAGCTTGGTGCATGTAGCTTCACTGCCTTGCTGCTGAATATTTAAATCCGGACGTTCGGGTCCCAACTCTTTCAGCCTCTTCTTGTCAACATCTGATCGTGGATTGAAAGGTGTTTCGCGTAGAGATACCACAGAGTTTTCAGTCGCCATACTAACATAATCAAAGTCTCTGCTAGCTGTGTTGCTCGCGTAGCTACATGGGATGTGAGGGAATGATAAAGGTCTCTGATTGGACGAATAGTCAAATCACGTTGCAATAAGAAACGATGTCATTGGCTAGGGCGCAGATTCGTGCGCCCGAAGATTCACGTTTCATCCGCCAATGAGAAGCTGTCCTTGCCGTCACGAGGGTGAAATGTTTGTTAGCTTTCCATAGACACACATTGGGCCGGCGCCCCGAGAGGGGAGGGGCTTTTCTCAGTGATGATGAATGGCGATATATTATATTTAACTTAAGTGGTTGTTGACAGGCTTACGGTCTCCCACACACACATTTAGCGCGTCAACACAGTATATTTCTTATTTAAATTATTTGATATATAATGTTTTTTGACAGTATATATTATATATTTTTTTCTTCTTTTTTTTTTTTCATCGCAAAATTTTAGGAGGGGCGGCGCCCTAGCGCCCTCTATTGACGCACCGCCACTGGTCGTTACACCAGCCGTTGTTGGAGTAGAAGCAGATTCCTCCGCCCTTTGTTTTGCCGTGTCGCGGTCCGCTCTGAACAGCTGGAGCGAGGAGTCCGGAATCGACCCCCAGAGCCAGGTCTCCGTGAAGTACAAAACGGAGGGTGAGGAAAAGTCTCTGTCTCTCCTCACCAATAGCTGGAGTTCGTCCAGTTTGTTGCACAGTGATCGGACGTTGGAGAGAAATATGCCCGACTGTACGGGATCCACGTTTACGGAGACGCACGAGCGCGCCGGCACGTTTCCCTCTCCTGCGGCGTTTCACTGCGTGAGCCAAGGTGAGCGCACCTTTTGAGGAGAATGGCCAGTAATTCACTGAAGGTAACCAAAACGTTGGAAATAAGTCTGCTGGTGTTGTTCCCCTGATGTTCGTGAGCTCATCTCTGGTGAAAGAGCTCCGGGAATCACAGCAGAAAACAGAGTTTACGACAAAAACAACACACCGAGGCGGCCATCTGCAGCGCCATCTTATCATTTAACAACAAGGCAAATCAACTAAAATGGAAGCAAAAGGCATCAGGGTCTCAAAGGCCAAAATAACAAACAAACCCCCCACACTAGCTGGAACACAAATGATTTCTTGCCTAGGAAAAACAAGACTGACCTCCCTGTCTAGCCACAAAACAGGAGAAACAGGAATGACAACAAAAATGCCAGAGAACCGCTACGCAGCTTCCCCCAAAATAATACCAATGGTAGCCTGCACTAAGGCACCAGTCAACCGCAGGTCCGACCGCTCGCAGCACAGAGAGGTAGAGAGAGAGCACTGGATTTATATATCCAGCCCACTGATGGTCTGATGTCTCTCAGGTGGCGTTGCTCCAGGTGTGACAGATCTGAAACGATTAGACATTTCTCAGAAGAGGGCGGAGTTAAATCAGGGGGCGTAACAGGTTGTCACGTGATTTCAGAGAAACAGCGACTTCAGACCGAAAGTAGTTTTAATAACTGAACATAAGAAAGTAGTTTAATAACTGGACATGAATCATGTTCATCGTTTCTCCAGGTCTGACGTCAGCAAATAAGTTCAAATGAACAGAGCAAGAAATAAATGAATAATAACTAGTGTGGACAATAATAATAGTCTGAGACAGTTTCAGGGAAATCACGTGACCTCAGAGCCCCCCCCCCCTTTGATATATAAACTCTCTACTCGCTCTTCTTCTTCCTCTTCCTTCTCCTCCTCATCTGAGACCAAGAACTCAGGTAAGAAAACACTTTGACACAGAAATATGAAATAATATGAAATATTTTCAATACTTTCAATGTTCAGATCACAAGTTAACATAATGGAACCTGCAGCATTACGGGTGGTTTAATAATTACGATCATTATGAGCACGTTGATCCGCAATCAATATTTGACCCGCTAAAAGAAAAAAATTTAAGGAAAATTATAGATAGAGATAGTAAGTCATAATTATGAGATAGAAAGTCATAATTAGATAAGTCATAATTATGAGATAGAAAGTCATAATTATGAGATAGAAAGTCATAATTATATAAGTCATAATTATGAGATAGAAAGTCATAATTAGATAAGTCATTATTATGAGATAGAAAGTCATAATTAGATAAGTCATAATGATGAGATAGAAAGTCATAATGATGAGATAGAAAGTCATAATTATGAGATAGAAAGTCATAATGATGAGATAGAAAGTCATAATTATGAGATAGAAAGTCATAATGATGAGACAGAAAGTCATAATTATATAAGTCATAATTATGAGATAGAAAGTCATAATTAGATAAGTCATAATTATGAGATAGAAAGTCATAATTATGAGATAGAAAGTCATAATTAGATAAGTCATAATTATGAGATAGAAAGTCATAATTAGATAAGTCATAATTATGAGATAGAAAGTCATAATTAGATAAGTCATAATGATGAGATAGAAAGTCATAATGATGAGATAGAAAGTCATAATTATCTGTCAGAAGCAGCTCTTTGGCAGGTTATATTTGACATAAATGGATTGTCAGTCTAAAACGTGTTGACAATAGATGGATGACGTCACTGCTGCACCTCGCATGGAATGTAGACGAGAGCAGAATAACCTGAGTGGTCAGATGATGGGAGAAAAGCCAGCGCCACTGAAGCGCATGCACACTTACTATCTCATAATTATCACTTTCTATCTCATAATTATGACTTTTTATCTCATAATTTTCATTTTATGTTTTTATTTGACTGTAAATGGGCTTCCATACCGAGTCTCATCTTGGCGTTTTTGGTGAAACATGTGTCACTATATTATTAAATATATTTATATTTATTGTATCAACATTCACACCCCGCCCAGTAAACTATCAACAGATGAATCAAAGAAATAAAAGTCACGGAGGGAATCAGAGTTTAAAGTTCGGGAAAGCGAGACCGATATTCACATAATATGAATAATGAATAATAATAATAATAATAATAATAATAATAATGTTAAAACAAACAAGCTGAAACCTGATAAACTCATTTGACCCAGGGGGCGAGACTCACTGTGCGGCGCATGCGCAGGGACCGTCTGCAAAGTGCAACGACTAAAGAAATATTCAATAACTTCACTGTTAAAAAGAGTAGAATGACTAAAATCATTTCACACAAAGGGTCATCAATGGACTCCTCATACAGCTGTTATTTAGATTAGTTTTGGACAAATGTGGCAAAACAAATACCCTTCAGGTTAGCACTGCTTTAGCACAACCCAACAGCGCTCCCTGGACGATGCATTTGTGGGTGGGGACAAGGAGTTGTACACAGAGTTAAAATACAGGTTTAGCAAGGCGGTGAGAGATGCTAAACGATTGTACTCTGAGAAACTGCAACAGCAGATCTCAGCAAGTGACACTGCTTCTGTTTGGAGAGGGCTCAGACAGATTTAAACTGCAAGCCCAAAACCCCCCACGCCATGAACGACCTCCGTCTGGCAGACGAGCTGAACGAGTTCTACTGTAGATTTGAAAGACAATGGAGCAGTCCTGACGCCATCCCCCACAGCGCCATCAACCAGCCACAGACCATCATCCCCTCCCTCCCCCAGCCCATCAGGGGCTCACGCCCCTGTACCACCCCCCACCCAGGACCCACCACAGGACTCAATGACTACAGGCCCGTCGCCCTGACCTCTGTGGTCATGAAGTCTTTTGAGCGCCTTGTCCTCTCCCACCTCAAAACCCTGACTGACCCACCCCTGGACCCTCTGCAGTTCGCCTACAGGGCCAACAGGTCTGTAGACGATGCCGTCAACATGGCCCTCCACTACATCCTCCAGCATCTGGACTCCCCAGGAACCTACGCCAGGATCCTGTTTGTGGACTTCAGCTCTGCTTTCAACACAATCATCCCGTCTCTGCTGCAGGACAAGCTCTCCCAGCTGCACGTGCCCGACTCCACCTGCAGGTGGATCACAGACTTCCTGACTGACAGGAAGCAGCACGTGAGGCTGGGGAAACACGTCTCAGGCTCTCGGACCACCAGCACCAGTTCCCGCCAAGGCTGCGTTCTTTCCCCTCTGCTCTTCTCGCTGTACACCAACAGCTGCACCTCCAGCACCAGTCCGTCAAGCTCCTGAAGTTCGCGGATGACACCACCCTCATTGGACTCATCTCTGGTGGGGACGAGTCCGCCTACAGGTGGGAGACTGACCACCTGGAGACCTGGTGCAGCCAGAACAACCTGGAGCTCAACGCTCTGAAGACAGTGGAGATGGTTGTGGACTTCAGAAAGAACGTAGCCCCACCCGCCCCTCTCATCCTGTGTGACTCCCCCGTCAACGCTGTGGAGTCCTTCCGCTTCCTGGGCTCCATCCTAACCCAGGACCTCAAGTGGGAGCTGAACATCAGCTCCATCACCAAGAAGGCCCAGCAGAGGATGTTCTTCCTGAGGCAGCTGAAGAAATTCAACCTGCCAAAGACAATGATGGTGCACCTCTACACTGCCATCGTTGAGTCCATCCTCTGCTCCTCCATCACCGTCTGGCACACCGCAGTCCGTTTTATAGTCACGTATGTGCGTCCCGGGACTATTTTCTCTGTCGCTGAAATGCGATACACAACGTTTTGCCGGCTACAACTATTTTGTGCTGAAAGGCAGCTTACTATTACTATTTATAAAGTCGCAGGTACCCGTATTATAAAAGAAATAAGGTACGAGAGGCAGTACTGTTCAAGGGTTTGCCGGCCCTCCGCTGCGCGTCGGGCATAACAACTCCCTTGAACAGTACATTATTGCACGACACAGTACTGCCTCTCGTACCTTATTGCTTATATATACACTCACCTAAAGGATTATTAGGAACACCATACTAATACTGTGTTTGACCCCCTTTCGCCTTCAGAACTGCCTTAATTCTACGTGGCATTGATTCAACAAGGTGCTGAAAGCATTCTTTAGAAATGTTGGCCCATATTGATAGGATAGCATCTTGCAGTTGATGGAGATTTGTGGGATGCACATCCAGGGCACGAAGCTCCCGTTCCACCACATCCCAAAGATGCTCTATTGGGTTGAGATCTGGTGACTGTGGGGGCCATTTTCATGTTCAAGAAACCAATTTGAAATGATTGGAGCTTTGTGACATGGTGCATTATCCTGCTGGAAGTAGCCATCAGAGGATGGGTACATGGTGGCCATAAAGGGATGGACATGGTCAGAAACAATGCTCAGGTAGGCCGTGGCATTTAAACGATGCCCAATTGGCACTAAGGGGCCCAAAGTGTGCCAAGAAAACATCCCCCACACCATTACACCACCACCACCAGCCTGCACAGTGGTAACAAGGCATGATGGATCCATGTTCTCATTCTGTTTACGCCAAATTCTGACTCTACCATCTGAATGTCTCAACAGAAATCGAGACTCATCAGACCAGGCAACATTTTTCCAGTCTTCAACTGTCCAATTTTGGTGAGCTCTTGCAAATTGTAGCCTCTTTTTCCTATTTGTAGTGGAGATGAGTGGTACCCGGTGGGGTCTTCTGCTGTTGTAGCCCATCCGCCTCAAGGTTGTGCGTGTTGTGGCTTCACAAATGCTTTGCTGCATACCTCGGTTGTAACGAGTGGTTATTTCAGTCAAAGCTGCTCTTCTATCAGCTTGAATCAGTCGGCCCATTCTCCTCTGACCTCTAGCATCAACAAGGCATTTTCGCCCACAGGACTGCCGCATACTGGATGTTTTTCCCTTTTCACACCATTCTTTGTAAACCCTAGAAATGGTTGTGCGTGAAAATCCCAGTAACTGAGCAGATTGTGAAATACTCAGACCGGCCCGTCTGGCACCAACAACCATGCCACGCTCAAAATTGCTTAAATCACCTTTCTTTCCCATTCTGACATTCAGTTTGGAGTTCAGGAGATTGTCTTGACCAAGACCACACCCCTAAATGCATTGAAGCAACTGCCATGTGATTGGTTGATTAGATAATTGCATTAATGAGAAATTGAACAGGTGTTCCTAATAATCCTTTAGGTGAGTGTGTATATATACAGGGCCGGCTCTAGCCCTTTGGTTGCCCTAGGCGAGATTGAGTTTTGCGCCCCCCCACAGACACACAATACTTTACATCACTGAAGAGACATATATTAACTTAACTGCTTTACTTTGCATAGCAGTTTTTCACCCACTTATAATTCTACTATTCTACATTGCAGTTCAACAATAAATGGTGCGTGGACAACTAACACCTTCAGAACATTTTCTTTTTTATTATTTTAAATAATTTATTACACACTCAAAGTTAGGATTAAATTAACTCCATAAACTGTGCAAAACACTCTTTTTCAAATATGTTTATTGAACAAACCTATACTTGACTTTCTTTTCCTCTTCTTCCTTTTTTCGTTTTCGTCCCTGTGCTCCAGATGGTTTAGATCAGTGGTTCTCAACTGGTCTGGCTCCGGGACCCACTATCACCCCTGAATGACAAGCCACGACCCAAATCGAGGAACATTCTCAACTTCTCCAATGTATGTAATGAAAAGATGGTGCAGTTTGAACCTGAGATAGTACAGAATATGTATGCTAACACAAAAACAAGTTTAATAACCAAAACGAGCAGCTGGTGGAGATGATAGAGAGGGAACTATTCCCTTTTACCAGTGATTGTCAACTACTGTGCCGCAGCACACCAGTGTGCCGTGAGAGATCATCAGGTGTGCCGTGGGAAAATGTCCAATTTCACTTAATTGGTCCAAAAAAATATTATTTAGTTGCCGCAAATGATTTTCCATTGTTGAGCGTCTGAGCTGCAATATAGTGGCTGGCAGAGTAATATAGAACAGGTCTGCACTTTGTTCTGTTATTAAACAAACTAAACGGCCGTATGTTATTGATCTTATCTACACAGCATGTCATTTCTGGGTCGCGTCTATACAACTCTGCTCTGCTCTGTGTCGCGCACGCGGAGTTCCGCCCGATGCGCTACTCAGGTGAGACAGCGGAGAGAGAGAGAGAGAGAGAGAGAGAGAGAGAGAGAGAGAGAGAGAGAGAGAGAGAGAGAGAGAGAGAGAGAGAGAGAGAGAGAGAGAGAGAGAGAGAGAGAGAGAGAGAGAGAGAGAGAGAGAGAGAGAGAGAGAGAGAGAGAGAGAGAGAGAGAGAGGAGAGAGAGAGAGAGAGAGGCGGAAAATATGTCGCGTGCTTTTCACAATGGGATTTGCTGCTGAAGCTATCAGTATTTTAAGATATGAGCTCTCACTGTTAAAGCCCAACAGTTCATGTATTTGCAGGTCAAGACAAACAGCCTGGAGCTCCATCAATGACGTTTCTGACTCAGAGAGGCTCTGGAAATATTCTTCCAAAAGCCCTAAAAACCCACTGCAGTGATAAAGCCTGCTCACTTTGTGGTCGTCATTAAAATAAATGAACACCGGTATTTATTACTGGTGTAATACCTTTATTACAGGTTTTTATTACAGGTTGTGCGCAAGAGGAAATGCTGGTTTTAAATGTTCACCGTCCGCCGTTAACAGGTTACGCTGCGCATGCGCCGATTCTTGGCATTTCGCCAAAAGCCGATCTTTATGAGATCTCTGTGAGGTCGGCTTTCTGCTGTTGTGTCTCTCATCATTGAGCATGAATTGAGAGCCGTATCAAATCTACAACCCCGTTTAAAAAAGATTTGTAGATGAAAGCAGCTCTAATACTGATACAACGTGATGCTCACACATCTCACTCATTCCGTTTTGTTTTGCAATAGCTTATTGTTTTCCACAATAAGCTATTTAGTAGTAACTAAATATTAGTTCTTTTTTGCATAACTTTATTTTCATTTTTCTAACAAAGTGATAACACTTTTTTTTTGTCTCATGGAGCGATCTGGTTTACTTGAAACACTGAATACTCTTCCATGCCAGTAGGTATTGCAATAATGACCTACCATATATGCTGTATTATGCTACAATGTGACATTTTGTAACTTTTAGGTTGTTGGTGTGCGGCGGGATTTTTTTATTGTAGAAAATGTGCCGCGGCTCCAAAAAGGTTGAAAAACACTGCTTTTACACTCAATTAGTCAAAGTGGCCGCGCAATAGATTTTTCAGATCGCACACATTTTTCAGACCGCACAAACGATTTATTTTTTTGGAGTGAGTCATCTTTGGAATAGAAGATCTTTGATGTGACGTGGCGAGTCTTGGCCAATCAGCGTCCCGTTTTCTCGACAAAATATTCAGATTTTTGGCCGAGTTGTTGTCCTCTCCGTAATAGAACATCTTCGATGTGACGTATCTTGGCCCCTGCTCGCGGGAGCCAGCGCCCGTGGTCGCGAATTGCTCACAGTGCTGAAATGTGCGCTGTGAGGGCGCCCCCAACCCATTTGTCGCCCTAGGCAGTCGCCTAGTTCGCCTATAGCAATCGCCGGCCCTGTGTATGTGTATATATATATATATATATATATATATATATATATATATATATATATATATATATATATATATATATATATATATATATATATTAATCTACTTTAAAGACTAACTAAGACCAAGACTAACATATCAATTCAGCTACATGTTATTTTGCATCAAGACTCAGTTTCCTTAAGGCGTTATTCATAACTGGATGTGTCTCTGTGTCCGTTAGGAATGTAGATGCTCGTAAAACCGGAAAGGTTGGGTCATGAAATAAAGTAATACTATGAACCAGGTTGTTTATGTTAATAAAGTAATACTATGAACCAGGTTGTTTATGTTAATAAAGTAATACTATGAACCAGGTTGTTTATGTTAATAAAGTAATACTATGAACCGGGTTGTTTATGTCGTTATGACACAACACTGTAAGAAGACGGACGAAGTATCTAAGATGATCTTTGTTGTGGTCCGAGATGGACTACAACGTTGTAGTTTCACCGCTGCAGAGTGACGTCACTAACATGCGCCTGCCGTCGCGTCATAACTACGGTCGTTTAGGGAAAGTGGAGTCGGATTTGCCAAACACCGCGGTTGTCTTCTCCTAACTCCTCATGAATTCTCCTTCCCATCTTTCCTTAACCCCTTGACGTTTTTACAGAGGTTAAGGAAACGTGCTTAGGGTTAGACGTTAGGAGGTCATTATTTGACTATTCTACCGCAGCCTTCGATTGCAGCCGGCTAGCGGCCAGATAACAGGAAGAAAAAAGAGCCAGCGCCACTGAAGCGCATGCACACTTACTGTCTTAGAATGTTGACTTGCTGTCTCACAATTTCAATTTTCTAGCTCATAATTTTCATTTAATGTTTTTATTTTTCTGTGTAAATGGTCTTCCATACAAAGGGAACAAGTCTTATCTTGGAATCTGAGATGAAACATGTGTCACTATATTATATATATATATATATATATATATATATATATATATATATATATATATATATATATATATCAATACATTTAAAGTGCTTTTGATTATTTCTTTTTTTTAAAGATTTTTTGATTAATTTGGAGTCATTTTAACGAAAACGTATTTAGCATCAACACTATAAACCAGAATATTGGTTACAGAGCACTTTCATGGATTAACATACAGACTCTAACACACAATACGTCTCATGTGAACTAAAAGCTTCCCATGGTCGCTATAGTTAAAGGTTCACTCTGCATCACACTCTCTAAATACAATTATTTATAAGTAAATTAAAGTGAAGCTCCATGTCTGTATACGACCAACAAGGGAACATCTATCACTTTTGAGCGCTGCTTCTGGGGACGAGTCCAAGTGAGAGCGTCAGTGATTTGGTCCAACTGGAGAAAATAGTTTCACATAATGAAGACAGAGCATCATAAGTAGTTCACTCAGTTAACCTCCAGAAACAATACGTACATAATGTATGTGCACATGTGTTGTGATGCTGTAAGTTTGATACGTTAAAAAGAAAATGGAAAAACAAATATCCCTAACTTAAGCACTGCTTTAGCACAACCCAACGGTGCCCCCTGGTGGTTAAACAGTTTGATTGCGCTACACTGAATTGGAATTCATGATTGAATATTTTTCTCAAAAAATATTCCCCCAAATTAATCATAATTAATCAAAAGCACATTTCATCAAAATAACAGATGTTGTACAACAAGGATATATGTATATACACATACATCTGTATATATATATATATACATATTTGTGTATAAGTCTATATATACACTCACCTAAAGGATTATTAGGAACACCATACTAATACTGTTTACAAATTAATCATATCGTATATATATACAGATTTGTGTATAAGTCTATCTATCTATATCTCTCTATATATATATATATATATATATATATATATATATATATATATATATATATATATATATATATGTATATGTATATATGTATAAACAGTTAAAATGTGATTCTGCAGTCCAGCTGACAGGAGGTGAGACTGACTGACTTGTTTTGTTTCCATTCAGAGAAATCCTAAAGAGCTCAACTCTCGAACTCCTGTGAAGCAGTTACCATGGCAACGTGAGTACCACATCTCTATGACATCACAGTAGATGAGGGGATTAGATCCAACAATGCGTACGCTCTGTGTGACGGACGGCGTGCAGGGCGACCGGACACATAAACCATGAACACCTGGTCTGGCATCATGGTCACATTTAACACATTAGTCCTTAAAAAGACCTTTAGCAAATACAGAGAAGCTTCTCTCCTTTTCATTCATGCTAGTAGCTTTTGAGCTAACGTTTATTGTCTTTGCAGGAGTAATAACGCCTCATCCAAATATGACTACATCACCTGCAAAAATGGAGGATCTCCTGCTGTCAGGCAGCTGAGACCAAAGAAAGATAAGATTGGAAATCTGACAAGAATGACTCTTGGAGAAAAGAATCCACACAAGATAAACAAAACCATCTTGCTTGTTGGTGAAACAGGATCCGGAAAATCTACTGTGATCAACGCTCTGGTCAACTTCGCCATCGGAGTGGAGTGGGAGGACGATGTCTGGTTTCAGATCGTAGAGGAAGAGAAGAAACAACAATCAGAGAGTCAGACGTCAGACGTGATCGTGTACGAGATCTTTGGTTTTGAAGGTAAAACTCTGCCTTTCTCTCTGACCATCATCGATACTCCTGGATACGGAAGCACTGAAGGGGTTGAACATGATATAATAGTCAATCAAAGATTGTATGACTTGTTCCGCTCATATGATGGAGTCCATGAGATCGATGCGGTGGGTCTGGTGCTGAACGCAACCGTGAATCGACTGAGCGACCGGCTGTCGTACATATTAAATTCAGTGATGTCTCTGTTTGGAAAAGACATGGAGAAGAACATCGTCGCCCTCATCACAAATTCAACTGGAAGGACACCTAAAAACGCTCTGGAAGCCCTCGATGCTGCAAAAGTTAAGTGTGCCAGAAATGAAAAGAAGCAGCCTCTCCACTTCCTGTTTGATAACTGCCAAAACATCCAGAGGACAGAGGACACAGAAGACCTTGAACATTCATACAAAACATCTACAAAAGGAATGAAACAGTTCACAGCCTTTCTGGAGAAAACTAAACCTCAAAAGCTGGAGACAACCGTGAACGTTCTGAATAGACAAATCAGTCTGGCAGCCTGCATCCAGAACCTGAAAGAGAGGGTTGAGTCCGTTAAACTCAAACAGAATGAAATCCAGCAGACTCAGGAAGGTCTGAAGAAACATGAACAAGAGATGAAGGATAATCAAGCGTTCACTGTAGAAGTTGATGAGCACTACAAAGATAAAGAAGATGTAAAAAGTGGAAAGTGGTTGTTGGGTATATTTTTTGAAGGAGCCACCTGCTGCACTGTCTGTAAGGAGAACTGTCACCTTGTATGCACAACGGCCAACACTCCCAAAAAGTGTAAGGTCATGAAAAAAGACCGCTGCACTGTTTGTACCGGGAAGTGCCCCGTATCAGACCACGTGAAAGAAACCTGGAGGTTTGTGAACAAGACAAGGAAGGTTAAAAAAACTCTTCAAGATGTTAAAGAGAAATATGAAAAGAATAAAACAGAGAAGGAGAAGAAGATTGGCATTATGGGAATTCTTAAAAAAGAGATGGAAAACCTTGAAGCAGACAAAGCCAAATGGCTGAATGAGGCCTACGATCATGTTGTCGAACTGGAGCAGATCGCCTTAAACGTGGTTTCAGTGTCCACTTACGTCCACCTGGACTTCCTGATTGAGGAGCTGGAGAAGAAAAAGGAAGACAAGAAGGTCAAGAAGCTGAAAGAGATGTTACTTAAAAAAGATAAAGGATTTCTGGCAGGGGTGCAGTACATCTATCGTCAAATAACTCAAGTATTCAAATGAAATATAAATGACAAGAGTGTCACTGAGGTCTAGACTGACGATGCGTCAGACGAGCTGCTCTTTAGACGCTCCTTTAGACGCCAATGAAATTAAACGTGTGTTTGTATTGTAATTTTGAAATTAATATTCATTTATCTCTCGTTAAACAAACATATGTTTACACACACGTCTGATCATTATTTTTTTTTTTTTTTATAATTTGTAGGGTATAGCAGGGGAACAAATCATCTTTTTGAGTTTAATTGTTGGTGCAACCAATTCAATTCAGTTTATTTTGTATAACCCAAAATCAAAAATACAAATTATCCTCAGAGCGCTTTACAATCTGTACACATAACATCTCTGTCCCGGGACCTCACATCGGATCAGGAAAAACTCCCCTAAAAACAGGAAACAGGAGGAACCCTTCAGGAGAGCAGCAGAGGAGGATCCCTCTCCCCGGATGGACAGAAGCAATAGATGTCATGTGACCAGAATGAACAACGTAACAGACTTACAGCTCATTCAACCAACCAACTCCACAGCAACTCTGCTGCATAGCGTTAGGACTTTAAGTTTGTTTGAAGACGTGTTTCATCTTCCTGTATTTGTGCTGTTGACGTCTACGAGGGAAGCAGGATTGGTTCCCCCTAAAAGGGGCGTGGTCATGAGAGCATGATGGACAAATGCCTGTCAGGTGTCCTGGATTCACCTGAACATCACTGCAGCAGGATGAGACGTTAAACTACTGCAGTCAGAGAGGTATTCACCATGAATATCCATGTGACCAATGTGTTTGTGCCCATTCTTCTTTTTGTGCAGTCATTAATCATTTATAAAAACTCATGTATAAAACTATATCATCTGTATTCATGCAAATGTACGATCATGTAAACATGATCTCTTGTAGTCTCCAGGTGTGAGAAGTGTCGCTTGATTAGTTTAAAGTGTGTTTAATCAAATAGTTTAGTCATCAACAATCTGCAGAAATGTTCCTTATTGTTTAAAAACTGTGTTCACGGTGTTTCATGTGTATTTTCCATCAGTGCATGTCTCTGTTTGATTCTGGTGGTAAAAAGTCAAGCAGATTCAAATGAAATGTGTTACTTTATGATTTAAACTTTTAACAGATTTGATCAAAATGATCTGAGGAAAATCTCCAAATGAAATCATGTCCATCTTTTGTGAATCATGAAATCTCTGCTTCATTAAACGATCTTCACTTATCTTCAGTTGTTGTTCTTTGAACCGATCTTTCTTCAATAAACACGTTGTTTTTGTGACAAGAAGTGTTTCTTTAACAGGTAAATATTTAATGCAGACAGATTTAAACACACACTTGAATAAGCATCATAAAGCAGATATGATGTCTGTTGTTAAAACACAGGTGAGGCCGCTAGATGGAACCAGAACTACAATATTGATGAGTCATCAGTGATGTGAGGAAACTGAAGAGAAGCTGAGAGGACAGAAGTTTGCTTAGTAACAAACTTAATCATCAGAATTATTACTAGTTACTTACATAGTCTATTTAATTCTTCCATATTTGACAGCTGGGCTATCAGCTGCAGAACGGAACCAAACAGTTTGATATAAATCACTGAATAAAAACCTGATCAATTAAAGATGAATGAATTAAACAATTACACAACATAGATAGACCTTGTTATCATGACACAGACAGACTTCTGTAGATATACATGTGTACATATATGCATAATAAATGTGTTCTGGGTGAGAGACAGGAGGGAGAACGTCCGACCCCTCTGGTGCTCTGAGCTGGTTGACATACAAGTTGCAGGCAGAACTATCAACATCCAGTTTATATGGCAGGAAACTAAAATACTAATAAAAAGAGTTGGTTATCATGGATGTAACTATACTTGTTATATGTACACTCAGATGTTCTCACTTCTTGACATTCAGTAATGTTAGATGAGTTTGGAACATATAGGTCAGACTTAACGAAGGTCTTATAGTTCATAAAAACACATTATAGTGAGTCAGTCATGTAGGATGAGTTTTGTATGACTACAGAGCAAGATTAAAGCAAATGCAAAAAGATAAAAGATTAAAATGTTTGTTCGCTACACTTCCTGTGGTTGTTTCAAAATAAAAGCCTACCACAATCCTTCCCATTAAAACGCTTTTATTTAGTTTTATAGTGAAACACACACCGGAAGTGTTGTTATGACCAGTAGCTGTATGATCAGTAAAGATCCTCCTCCTTTCTGTGTCAAAACACTTTGACACAGAAACATGAAATAATATGAAATACTTTCAGTACTTTCAATTTTCAGATCAAAAGTTAACAGCATGGAACCTGCAGCATTACGGCAATCAATATTTGACCCAAGTAAAATAAATAAATCATCACTGCATCTCCATCAGTTCTAGTTCACAGCTCAATTTCTTTCTCAATGCAGAACAATCTGAAGCGCTGACTGAGTTCTGTCCTGAGATGTGATGACAGACACATATTTACTCATTTTAGCAGAAAGGTTGACCTCTGGAAAAGCGGCTCTGATTTCAGACGTGAGCAACATTTTGTTCAGTGTTTTGAGATGAGTGAGATCAACTAGAAATGCGCAGTTGGCCCCGCGGGCCATATTAAAAGATATGGTCCGTTTTATATTGTTATCTAAAAATACCCCGTTAGGTTGTCACGTGATTTCAGAGAAACGGCGACTACAAACCGAAAGTAGTTTAATAACTAGACATGAGAAAGTAGTTTTAATAACTAGACATGAGAAAGTAGTTTAATAACTGGACATGAGAAAGTAGTTTAATAACTGGACATGAATCATGTTCATCGTTTCTCCAGGTCTGACGTCAGCAAATAAGTTCAAATGAACAGAGCAAGAAATAAATGAATAATAACTAGTATGTATAATAATATAGTCTGAGACTGTTTCAGGGAAATCACGTGACCCCAGAGCCCCCCCCCCCTTTGATATATAAACTCTCTGCTCGCTCGTCTTCTTCCTCCTCCTCCTCCTCCTCCTCATCAGAGACCAAGAACTCAGGTAAGAAAACACTTTGACACAGAAATATGAAATTATATGAAATACTTTCAATACTTTCAATAAATACTTTCAATACTTTCAATGTTCAGATCACAAGTTAACATAATGTAGGGTGACCAGATTTGAGTTTGTGAAAAAGAGGACACTTCGTTCACTTGTTGTCGTTGATTGTTGATTGTTGTTTGTCTCGTCTAACATCCCATGTCCAATGTATGCACCTTCCACCTCGAAAAATTCCTCGTTTGTGAAAACATTCCTGGCAATAAACAGTTTCTGATTCTGATTCTGATTCTGAGAAAGCCAGTGAGAAAGCCAGTGCAGCAGCCTCCCCAAGGTCCTAGTGCCCTATGTTTAAGTATGATGATAGGCTATTGGATTGTAATATGAAGGGGGAGAAAACATACAAACCAGAATGCACACACACATGTAGCATGTTAGAGTTATAAATAACTTGTCCATGTGACAATAGTTTAATTTTTTTTTCAAGCCAAATTATTTGGGGGGGCTGACGACATAAACAGACAGTAAAATCATGAACCAGGTTGTTTATGTTAATAAAGTAATACTATGAACCAGGTTGTTTATGTTAATAAAGTAATACTATGAACCAGGTTGTTTATGTTAATAAAGTAATACTATGAACCGGGTTGTTTATGTTAATAAAGTAATACTAAGAACCGGGTTGTTTATGTTAATAAAGTAATACTATGAACCAGGTTGTTTATGTTAATAAAGTAATACTATGAACCGGGTTGTTTATGTTAATAAAGTAATACTATGAACCGGGTTGTTTATGTCGTTATGACACAACACTGTAAGAAGACAGACGAAGTATCTAAGATGATCTTTGTTGTGGTCCGAGATGGACTACAACGTTGTAGTTTCACCGCTGCAGAGTGACGTCACTAACATGCGTCTGCCGACGCGTCATAACTACGTCGTTTAGGGAAAGTGGAGTCGGATTTGCCAAACACCGCGGTTGTCTTCTCCTAACTCCTCATGAATTCTCCTTCCCATCTTTCCTTAACCCCTTGACGTTTTTACAGAGGTTAAGGAAACGTGCTTAGGGTTAGACGTTAGGAGGTCATTATTTGACTATTCTACCGCAGCCTTCGATTGCAGCCGGCTAGCGGCCAGATAACAGGAAGAAAAAAGAGCCAGCGCCACTGAAGCGCATGCTCACTTACTGTCTTAGAATGTTGACTTGCTGTCTCATAATTTCGATTTTCTAGCTCATAATTTTCATTTTATGTTTTTATTTTTCTGGGTAAATGGACTTCCATACAAAGGGAACAAGTCTTATCTTGGAATCTGAGATGAAACATGTGCCAATATATTATTATATATATATATATATATATATATATATATATATATATATATATATATATTATATATATATATATATTAAAAAGAAAATGGAAAAACAAATATCCCTTACTTAAGCACTGCTTTAGCACAACCCAACGGTGCCCCCTGGTGGTTAAACAGTTTGATTGCGCTACACTGAATTGGAATTAATGATTGAATATTTTTCTCAATAAATATTCCCCCAAATTAATCATAATTAATCAAAAGCACATTTCATCTAAATAACAGCTGTTGTAAAACAAGGACATATGTATATATGTGTGTGTGTGTGTGTGTGTGTGTGTGTGTGTGTGTGTGTGTGTGTGTGTGTGTGTGTGTGTGTGTGTCTATATGTGTATATATATAAATCTGTATATATATACAGATTTGTGTATAAGTCTATCTATCAATCTATCTATCTATCTATCTATCTATCTATCTATCTATCTATCTATCTATATGTATATATAGGGCTGGACCAGGGCAAACCTGAAACAGCCCTAACTATAAGCGCTATCAAAGAGGAAAGTCTTAAGTCTACTCTTAAATGAGGTCGCCGTGTCTGACCCCAGGACTGAAAGTGTGTATATATATATTATATGTATAGACAGTTAAAATATAGTTTCTGCAGTCCAGCTGACAGGAGGTGAGACTGACTGACTTGTTTTGTTTCCATCCAGAGAAATCCTAAAGAGCTCAACCCTCGAACTCCTGTGAAGCAGTTACCATGGCAACGTGAGTATAACATCTCTATGACATCACAGTAGATGAGGGAATTAGATCCAACAATGCGTACGCTCTGTGTGACGGACGGCGTGCAGGGCGACCGGACACATAAACCATGAACACCTGGTCTGGCATCATGGTCACATTTAACACATTAGTCCTTAAAAAGACCTTTAGCAAATACAGAGAAGCGTCTCTCCTTTTCATTCATGCTAGTAGCTTTTGAGCTAACGTTTATTGTCTTTGCAGGAGTAATAACGCCTCATCCAAATATGACTACATCACCTGCAAAAATGGAGGATCTCCTGCTGTCAGGCAGCTGAGACCAAAGAAAGATACGAAAGGAAATCTGACCAGAATGACTCTTGGTAAAAAGAATCCACACAAGATAAACAAAACCATCTTGCTTGTTGGTGAAACAGGAACAGGAAAATCTACTCTGGTCAACGCTCTGGTCAACTTCGCCATCGGAGTGGAGTGGGAGGACGATGTCTGGTTTCAGATCGTAGAGGAAGAGAAGAAACAACAATCAGAGAGTCAGACGTCAGACGTGATCGTGTACCAGATCTTTGGTTTTGAAGGTAAAACTCTGCCTTTCTCTCTGACCATCATCGATACTCCTGGATACGGAGACACCAAAGGGCTTCAAATGGATGAAATCATCAGTCAAAGGCTGTTTAACTTGTTCTGCTCAGACGATGGAGTCCATGAGATCGATGTGGTGGGTCTGGTGCTGAAAGCAAGCGAGAGTCGACTGAGCGACCGGCTGTCGTACATATTTGATTCAGTGGTGTCTCTGTTTGGAAAAGACCTCGAGAGGAACATCGTCGCCCTCATGACAAACGCAACTGCAGGGACACCTAAAAACGCTCTGGATGCCCTCGACGCTGCGAATGTTAAGTGTGCCAGAAATGAAAAGAAGCAGCCTCTCCACTTCCTGTTTGATAACTGCCAAAATAACCCGAGGACAGAGGACACAGAAGACGACCTTGAACATTCATACAAAAAATCTACAAAAGGAATGAAACAGTTCACAGCCTTTCTGGAGGAAACTGCACCTCAAAACCTGGAGAAAACCGTGAACGTTCACAAAGAGAAAATCAGACTGGCAGCCTGCATCCAGAACCTGAAAGCCCATTGGCTGAATGAGGCCTACGAGTGTTTCGTCAAACTGGAGCAGATCGCCTTAAATCCGGTTTCAGTGTCCACTTACGACCACCTGATATTCCTGATTGAGGAGCTGGAGAAGAAAAAGGAAGACGAGAAGGTCAAGAAGCTGAAAGAGATGTCACTTAAAAAAGCTGAAGGGTTTCTGGCAGGGCTGAAGTACAGGAACATGGGGAGGGGAACAAATCATATTTGTTCTATGTAGACTAAGATGTTCTCGATTATAGACAGTCAGTAATGTAAGATGAGTTTTGTTCGACTACAGAACAAGATCAAAGCAAATGCAAACAAAACGTTAAGAGTCAATTTGTAAATGGTTTACAAATAAAGTGAGTTTGTTACTCTGTATTTTATATATACACATATATATATGTATAGATATATTTCTTTTTTATCTACTTTAAAGACTAACTAAGACTAACATATTAATTCAGCTACATGTTATTTTGCATCAAGACTCAGTTTCCTTAAGTCGTTATTCATAACTGGATGTGTCTCTGTGTCCGTTAGGAATGTAGATGCTCGTAAAACCGGAAAGGTTGGGTCATGAAACATGTAGGTCAGACGAAACGAAGGTCTTATAGTTCATAAAATGGTTTGATTATCAAGAATGAGCCCAAGTCTTATCTTGAGTTGGTCCAGACACATGGGAAGTTGGGAGTTCAACCATTAGGTGACCTATCGGTTCCTGAGAGCGGTCTCTGGCTAAAGTGTATTAATTCAGATTGTTTCATTGTTGTTGTCACATTTCAGTTTCATCTTCTTTTCAGAGTTGTTTGCTACATCTGCCTTAACTGCACTTTACTACTTTATGTGCAGCTGTTTATTTATCTTCCAAACAGACTGAAAATAATTTCTAAAATATATTGTTTCATTTATCAATTTAAAGTTACTACGGGGAACTTTATTTGTCTGTTGAAAACGTCTCATTTTACTGCTGCAGGGTCTGACAGTCTGTCCCACTCAGTCCTGGTGCTGGTTCTCCCGTTCCCCGCTTAAATATATATATATATATATATATATATATATATATATATATATATATATATATATATATATATATATGTGTGTGATGAGGGATTATTATGTGTTGTAAAGACTGCATTACAAGTTACTGCATTAATAGGATCATGTCGTCACAACTATCTGTTGTCACCTTTATGCCACAAACTGGGGGCTTTGAGTTTAAAAGATGTTGACATTCACAGAAAGATGCTATCCAGCCTCTGTTGTACCGACTCACAATATTGTATTTTAAGTCCAACTATGACCCTGTATCATTGTTAAACAAGTTAGTTATTTCCATTTATTTTATTGAAATAACATGTGTTATATATCAGCAAATGAAAGCAGGTTTTCACAAATTTAAATTCAGATCCAGATTTTACTGCAAGACCCAGTGAACTCCAGTTCAAGTCTTATCTCTTCTTCCCTGTTTTACAGTAAATGTTTGGATCAAAACCCTCCCTTTCCTGGTTCAATCTCAATGCCAAACGGTTTCTGACACAAAGCCATGTGACACAAAGCAAAAAACAAATACTGCAAGTCTTCGAAATCCATTCTCATCTATGTCCTCCCTGTTTTACGGTAAATGTTTGGACCAAACTCGAGGATTCAAAACGTCAGTTGACAAACCAATGAGAGACGTCACCATGACTACGAGCACTTCTTATGTACGGTCTATGGTCGAACACACAAGAAACAGTGTTTTAAAAGATCATATCAACACGGCCAGCCAGTAATAAACAATAACACGCCTATGCCACGTGCAAAAGCACATACATGTGCGTGTGCATGAACGTGCAGGACACTTAAACACACTAATATCACACTAGTATTTGATCACAAACCAAAACACAACAATATAGATGTGATGATGGAGCTACACAAAGGGACCCTTAATAAGACACTTAGTGAATGTTTGTTCTTTTCAGCAAACAATCTGTGAAGAGAAATAACTCAAGTAAATGTTGACGTTGTTTAGTTTATTTTTTAGGGACAAGGTACAGATTAATATTGACTTTAGCAAAGAGCGGTATCTATCTTTCTGTTCAAGGCCGAACGACCATAAATGGACACCGGTTTATGGGAACGTCAGAGACGTATTAGAGCCTGTTGGACAGGACGGCTATTGGTGGATTTTAGGTGATTTTATGTACAAAGGGCGGAGTCGTCCTCGGAGTTCTGGACATCACATTTGTGTATTAATACTGAGCGGATTAAAGACGACAAGTTTGATTCCAGACTGAAGCTGAAGACGTCTGCATCATTTCATTCCCTCTCAAAAGTAAGTTTCTCTCCTCCTGGTGTTTTACAGGTTAAAAGGTTTGTTCTGCTCATTTTCCTCAAATTCTAAACAATTCCACAGAAAGCTCCTGCTGGTAGGCTCCTGCTCCAGTGGTACTCTGTGTGTTTACAACTGATTCATCAATACATTTGACAACACTAGTCAAAAGAAGACAATTTAAATGCAGTTCCTTTAATCTGCTGAGAAGCTGCAATGTGTAAGATCTGAACAGAATCTGTGTGTAAAATATTTAAACAGTTAGCGCAACTTCATCATCATCATCGTCATCATCATCGTCATTGCAGCACGCAGCTTTTGGTTGCTTCGTAACGGCAGAAGCTACCTTAGCACAAGCACCTTGGGTAAATTGATGAAAGCGGCACGGCTGAAGGTTTTTCACGCATATTTCTAGTCGCAACCTCTGACCCTGGCCTTTAAGGCGAAATGTAACCTTGGCAGCACATTTACAGAGGGGAGAGTTTGTCTGACTGGTGTGAACGTGAAGGGAGCTGAAGTGCCGCTGTGCTGCTGCTGTGTTCCAGGGATTATGTGGACGTTCCTCCTGACCGTCAGTCTGCTCTGCTGGGGCTCTGAAGCCACTGTGAGCTGCAAAGATCATCATGATCGTGATGTGGACTGGTGAGTAAAACCTTCTCTGCTGCCAGGACTCTGATGTAGAAAGACAGGTGTATTTGTTAGCTTTGTTCTTTTGAGTTTCCTTCTTTTCATGTTGTTTTTCTGTTTATCATCAGGTACATCATTTACAAGGTCCCCAGGCTGGGAAAACACACTGGTTTGGAGTATCTCTACATCGATTCATCTGGGATGACAGAGCACACCAACATCAAGGCTCCCAATGGCGTCCTGGCAAACACCCTGAAGCCTATCTTTAAACCAATCAGATCAATGGTGAGAATCATCGGTCTGGTTCTCTTACCTATAATCTTTGAGAATAAGGTCAGGTAAGGTTATAACAAAACAATCCAACAAAATCGCGGCACTAAAACACTGCACACACACAAGACATCTCCAGCAGCTGCTGGCACCCTGGCGAGGGAAGAGGCGCTCAACCAGCAGCAACACCAGCGCTGTGGCTTGTTTATGATTAAATACAACCAGCATTTCACTCACCAGATGCACATAACCCTCCGTAACCCTCTGTGCGAAAGGCGTCATCAGTAAATCCACCAGCAAGTCCGTTTCTAGGTTCTAGCTTCTTCTTCTTCTCTTTCTTTCGTTGACAGAAGTCACTCTGCCCCACTGACCAATCACAATGCATGTTAATGGTCACGCTGGCCCTGTGACGAATCACACGTCCAGAACGCTATCAGGCCGTTCCCATGTAGTTTAACCCACTATTCTACCATAGAGAAACAGAGGTGAAATCTGATTGGATAAGAATATGTTTTCTTCTTGCAGCTCCTGGTGGGATGAAATTAAACATGATGTAAAGGTTTTCTGAAACTCCTCTTTTGATTTACTGAATATGTTTTCTTCATTTGTAGACACCACACTTTGGATTCATCAGCTACAGCGATCAGCCTCCAGGAAGGAGCGCTGATGATGTCTTTGGTCACAGTAAAGGTGAACAGCAGAGAACATTTCTTCCTCTTCTTGTAGGACAGACTGTCAGTCAGTAACTAACAGCTATTTCATTTGTTTGAAGGGACGACTAACCAATCAGAGCTTTGTAGACAGGATTAAGAATTCCTACGTCACAAAGCTAACTAGCTACGCCGCTACAGCCGTGAGAAACAACAATAGAAACGCTCACTGCATGCCATCGCTGTGTGAGTGTGATGAGAGGCCGATGTAAAGCGCTTTCGAGAGCGCTGTTTTTACTGCCCTCCAATCCATTGTGGTCACTGTTGACACGTAGAAGGCATTCCTAAAAGAGAGAGCGGCTCCGTCACGGTGCACAAGCGGCTGTTTTTCAGGGCGCGACAGCTTCGCCCCGAGTTATAAGTAGTTTGCCTGTCATGTGACGAGGAACAACCAATCACAGCCGAGCTTTACCATCCGTCCGACAGACTATTTTACTTGCTTCATCTTTTCCATCCAGAGACGTATACGGCGTCTCTACGTCATTCCTCCTCAGTCAGATACGGTCACTTCCTGTTCACTGGTTGAAAGAAAACAAGATGGCGACGAACAAAAAACCCTAAACTGGAGGCATCATAACATCAGTCCAAAAAACAATAAGAACGGTCACGACGACTACGTCCACTTCTTAGACACAGGCTGTGGTTCTTTCACGCAGTTTTTGAACTCAACTTGTGAACGTCCCCTAACGTCATGTTCATGTTCCACAGGAGTTCTGATGATCGATAAAAATGGCCGTGGAGTCTGGCTCTTACACAGCACGCCGCAATTCCCCTTCAGAAGAGATGCAAATCATTTCTGGCCCGACACCGGAGCTAGAAACGCTCAGACGTTCATCTGTGTGACGTTCAACTACCAACAGTTCAGCGACATAGGTAACCAGCTCAGTTCAACAGATGTAGATGTGATTCACAGTCTGAGTGATTCAACTGAACGCTGCTGTCACTGTGTCATGTTCCTCTGTCTTCAGGTACTCATCTGCAGTACATCGGAGCGTTCCCGTTTGAATATGATTTACCAGCGGACTTTCACCAGACTCTTAAGGATGCTGTTGATTGGAAAAAACTTAAACCGGCCAACAATTTCCATCAGATGTTATCAAGTGGACGTCATCAGTTTCAAATCATCGCGAAGCAACAGGACAAACAGACAAAAAGTGAGACGTCTGTAGCTTTTAAATCACTACACAATCTGTATGCTTTAACATTTTATTTGGTTTACACCGTGTTTAAATGTTTAATTTCAAATATTAGCATAATCTTTGTCCGATAAAATAATCTCACTCATAATCTGTGACTTCCTGTGTAAGAATCTCAAGATGGCTGCATTTGTAGCCTCTGTACATGTTGATGTCTCAGATATCCGGGAAACTAAATGCCGTCCTTTCTCGGTTCATAACATCATCTGGAGGAGAATTCACTGTATCCAGTAAGACACACGTCGGCTGGTTTAGTAAATAAATAAACATTTTTGCTGTGATTTAGTCACAATAAACTGATCAAGAGGATGCAGAAATAACTTCATAATGATGCAGATTTGTAAAAAGTCTGAATTCGTTTTTTGTTCGTTCTCTCCGCAAGATGACAAGCAACCAACTTTTAAAATACTTGTTTTCTGAAGAGAGTTTGGATCAATCGGTGCTACGCTACGCTAACATTGTAGCAGCTCCATCAACACTCAGAATAATGGCATCTAGGCGTAAATAAGGCAGCGTGCTTATGGTTTGTATCATGTGATTTAGGCGCATACATTTATCCACATAGTACGTATTATGAGATATTGTAGAGTTCACCAACACACACAAACATTGTCTGAAGGTTTGACTTATTCCTCATCATCAAAGATCAAGGAGAGATGACGGTTTGACAAAGAGATGCTTGAGGCTCAGAACAAAGTGAATACTATGAACCCAACCGCACTGTATCTGTGGATGCAGAGGATATGAACGCCTCTGTAACGTGTCTCCTGGTTTCCTCTTGTTCTTCCAGAAGGAGATCTTTACGTCACCATCGCACTAGGACTCAACAGCGATGTGGACGTCCAGACTTGGGCCCAGAAGAAGAAGGCCCCTTCCTACTGTAGACCAAAAGACAAAATACCCAACGTGCTGAATGTCAAAACTGTAAATACTGGTCATGGTGGATGGCCGGCCTCACATGATCATTCAAAATGGTGCGTAGCCAAAGCTCGAAATAATTTTTGGACCTGTTTTGCTGATGTAAACAGGGAGACTAGCCAGTATTTGAGGCGGGGGGGCGCACTGTGCATTCATCACGAAGACGTTCGAAACATATTCCTCCAATTTGCTGGGAGCACTGAGGATTGTCCAATTCCTGAACCCATGGACATTGACGACATTGACGACATTGACGACAACGTGGATCCGGACTGTGATCCAGACCTCTCGACTGTCCCTTTAGGGTTGGGCTAGGAAGACCTCCCTGCAGGTCCTCTTGAGGAACATTGTCCTCTGTCCTGTTAATTCATTGATACTAACACTGCTATAAAAACACTGAGAAGATTGATAACGACTAGTTTGATCCTCATTTGTTAATAGGACACAAGAAAGCAATGTTACATGCTGGTATATAAAGGTGGATGGGTGAAGGTGTATCATTATTTATTTTGTTTTCATTCCATGTTTACTAGGGACAAGTACTGTTCGCTTTTATCGATTCTCTTATCGGTTCTTTTTGATTATTTCCTAAGAAAAAAGACAATTAAGTTCGAACAGAATCCACATTTCTTTATTATTCTTGTATGTAAACATCAAGACTCATACTCTGAGGTAGATTTAATATATATATATATATATATATATATATATATATATATATATATATGGGTCAATGACATGACATGTATATTGTTGTGTCCGAATCCATTATTTCCTTTAAATAATGTTTTATCAATTCATGACATATATCATTTAATTATATAAAACCTCTTCAGTTTAAATATATTTTCAGTTCATTCAAATAATATATATTATTTTATGTTTTGCACCTCAAACCCTGAAAATGTTAGGGGGCACAGCTGTCCCAGCAAATGATCAGACTATAAAAACTATAAAATAATGTATTTTCATCATAATACATTTAAAATAAACTACTATGGCATGCTTTTATTATTGAAACATTTACAATAAAATAAATGTTTACAAACACCAATAGTTTTAAGCTGTTGAAATAATTAAAAAACTTTTGTCCCGAAATGTTCATGTTCTCAAATGTCAGGTGACGCAACCGTAAATATGGGACTTTTATTTTGAAGTGGAGTGCAGAGGAGTTAACAGACTTTTGCATCATCAAGAGACACCAACTGCCATCTGTGGCTGAGTGAAAAGATTTGTAGATCTCTCTGAAATATTGATTAAAATATCTACTTTTAACTTACAGGTAGGATGGTGCACTTTTCATGTCAAGTCATACAACCAATGTAAAACTAGAAATATTGTATTTCATCATAAAACTCTTTATCGTATTTTCAAAGTATATGAATGAAGTTGCTAGAACAAAAGCTAATTCTAGCGTCCTACTATATGCCCATTTAATTTGAAATTAGTTGCAAAAGTCAGATGACGCAACCAGATGTCAAATGTCGCAACCAGTAAGAAATTTCATTTTATGAATCGTTATCTGACGCTTAAGATTATTTATAAAAAATTTCAAATGTTTAACAGTGTAAGTTAAATATATTATACACGTTCAAACCATTTTCATGATAATATTTAATATTATTTAAGATGCCACTGTCAAGTCAAGAGAAATCAGCCCGACACAGGGAGATAACTTTGTCAGGCGGCACATTGATAAACGTCAGGCGGTGCAGCCAGATAAAACTGTAATTTAAAGCAATAATTAATAGGTTAAAGTGAATAAATGGTTGCTGAATATGATGTGAAGAACTATTGTATTGAATGTATTTATTTCTATATTTGTATTATTATGTTTCTCTATTTAATTGTAAAGTGGTTGCCTCACTTGACAATTTTTAGCCTGTAAAGTTAAAAAATACTGTTAAAAACTATTTAAAACAAAAATAACAACTGAGACTTGTTAAAGCACAATGTTCCACATCCAAAAATATCCATTACATCCATTTTGAATTTTCTTTAAAAAATTACCTTTTTAGAAGCCTTATTCGTCATTGACCCATATATATACCGGTATATATATACATATTATATATATATATATATATATATATATATATATATATATATACATATATATATATATATATATATATATATATATATATATATATATGTGATGAGGGATTATTATGTGTTGTAAAGACTGCATTACAAGTTACTGCATTAATAGGATCATGTCGTCACAACTATCTGTTGTCACCTTTATGCCACAAACTGGGGGCTTTGAGTTTAAAAGATGTTGACATTCACAGAAAGATGCTATCCAGCCTCTGTTGTACCGACTCACAATATTGTATTTTAAGTCCAACTATGACCCTGTATCATTGTTAAACAAGTTAGTTATTTCCATTCATTTTATTGAAATAACATGTGTTATATATCAGCAAATGAAAGCAGGTTTTCACAAATTTAAATTCAGATCCAGATTTTACTGCAAGACCCAGTGAACTCCAGTTCAAGTCTTATCTCTTCTTCCCTGTTTTACAGTAAATGTTTGGATCAAAACCCTCCCTTTCCTGGTTCAATCTCAATGCCAAACGGTTTCTGAGAAGCCATGTGACACAAAGCCATGTGACACAAAGCCATGTGACACAAAGCCCCCCAACAATATAGATGTGATGATGGAGCTACACAAAGTGACCCTTAATAAGACACTTAGTGAATGTTTGTTCTTTTCAGCAAACAATCTGTGAAGAGAAATAACTCAAGTAAATGTTGACGTTGTTTAGTTTATTTTTTAGGGACAAGGTACAGATTAATATTGACTTTAGCAAAGAGCGGTATCTATCTTTCTGTTCAAGGCCGAACGACCATAAATGGAGACCGGTTTATGGGAACGTCAGAGACGTATTAGAGCCTGTTGGACAGGACGGCTATTGGTGGATTTTAGGTGATTTTATGTACAAAGGGCGGAGTCGTCCTCGGAGTTCTGGACATCACATTTGTGTATTAATACTGAGCGGATTAAAGACGACAAGTTTGATTCCAGACTGAAGCTGAAGACGTCTGCATCATTTCATTCCCTCTCAAAAGTAAGTTTCTCTCCTCCTGGTGTTTTACAGGTTAAAAGGTTTGTTCTGCTCATTTTCCTCAAATTCTAAATAATTCCACAGAAAGCTCCTGCTGGTAGGCTCCTGCTCCAGTGGTACTCTGTGTGTTTACAACTGATTCATCAATACATTTGACAACACTAGTCAAAAGAAGACAATTTAAATGTAGTTCCTTTAATCTGCTGAGAAGCTGCAATGTGTAAGATCTGAACAGAATCTGTGTGTAAAATATTTAAACAGTTGCACCATTCCACTCGTCCTCCTCACCGCCGGAAAAACACTGCTAAATTAGCGCAACTTCATCATCATCATGAAGTGCCGCTGTGCTGCTGCTGTGTTCCAGGGATTATGTGGACGTTCCTCCTGACCGTCAGTCTGCTCTGCTGGGGCTCTGAAGCCACTGTGAGCTGCAGAGATCATCATGATCGTGATGTGGACTGGTGAGTAAAACCTTCTCTGCTGCCAGGACTCTGATGTAGAAAGACAGGTGTATTTGTTAGCTTTGTTCTTTTGAGTTTCCTTCTTTTCATGTTGTTTTTCTGTTTATCATCAGGTACATCATTTACAAGGCCCCCAGGCTGAAAGATCGCACTGGTTTGAAGTATCTCTACATCGATTCAACTGGGATGACACAGAAGCCGCCCGTAATACAAACGTACAACGACATCCAGGATCCGAATGGCGTCCTGGCAAACACCCTGAAGCCTATCTTTAAACCAATCAGATCAATGGTGAGAATCATCGGTCTGGTTCTCTTAATACTTATAATCTTTGAGAATGAGGTCAGGTAAAGCACACACACACACACACACACACACACACACACACACACACACACACACACACACACACACCTCTGATAATGAATGTCAGTATCAATGCAGACTAGGACTTTTTTAAATGGGCTGGTATCAGAGATGAGACCAAGCTGCTGCTTCCTTGTTTTTTGGACCTGACTTCTGTATTTCTCCGCTTCTTCATCTCCACTACCATCAGAGCTCCCTTCACCTTCATCATCCTCTGAACTGCTTTATGTGTCCAGTTCAGCCTCCTTCTCACAGAACAGACCCGTGTAGAACCTCCTGTAACGCTAGATGTTGCTGCATATTTCCATCTAAACTTAAGGCCAGTGACCTCCTGTCACATGATCCGGGCAAAATCACAACATGGCTTCTCACAAGCAAGCGACGGTATTCTCTTTCCTGCCGACACATGATGGTTGTAGTAGTGTAGTGCCCAGGATTTACGAAGAGGTGAGGAAACGTCTAATCATGGCCCCCTGCAGAGAGAGGAGCCCTGACGTGAGATGAAAGGGAGAAAAGGTCGTTTCCAGGTGGTTATGATCCGTAATGATTCTCCTCGCTTTCTTCTTGCAGCTCCTGGTGGGATGAAATTAAACATGATGTAAAGGTTTTCTGAAACTCCTCTTTTGATTTACTGAATATGTTTTCTTCATTTGTAGACACCAAACTTTGGATTCATCAGCTACAGCGATCAGCCTCCAGGAAGTAGAGTCGATATCAATCTCTTTGGCCACAGTAAAGGTGAACAGCGGAGAACATGTATTCCTCTTTTTTAGGACAGACTGTCAGTCAGTAACTAACAGCTATTTCATTTGTTTGAAGGGACGACTAACCTTTTAAAATCCAATCCCCCCCTCGGGGGGAAGACTGGCCGATTGTTATATAAAACTGTAAATCATAGCTTGTTTTATGAAAAAAGCCCCAAACTGCTGTATTTGGATGTATTGAACACCATAAGTAATTTACAAGTGAAATATATGGTTTGGTACATGAAAAAATTTAAATGTCACTGATGTGTGCAAATGTGCCCCAATGCAAATGTTGGAGTCCTCGCCTGAATGTTCTCTGTTCTAAACCCTCTCTAACTTTGTTCTGCTTCACTTTATCAAAGTCAACCTTTGCAGAGAGAATGTTCACATATTGTGTTATGATTTGGGTTACAAATTACGATTACACCAAAAACACCAAACACGTAACAGAGCTCAGGGCACGAGCTAAACGTTACATTAGCAACGTGCTAACGTTGATAATGTAACGAAGATCAGCACTAGTTGGTACTAAGTGATATTGACGATGCAGTCGGGTTATAAGCTGCTACTACCTGCAGTGGTGTCCCCGCTGTAGCAAGCCATCTCCCATTAGCTCGCGTGAGCTAGCGCTAGCTCCCTGTTAGCTCCCCAACAACCAGCCTCGTCTCGACAGCAGACTCGGGCACCGGGGGAAACCACCGAAGGGATCAGGACCAGCTAAATGTGCTCACTGTGCTAGCATAAATATGCTAAAACAAAGTTGAGTTAGTAAATACATGTACCCATCTTCAAATGAATCCCTTCTCTCTGCATAATCCTCTCGCAGGAGTCAAAGCCTTCAGGGCCTGTCTGACGCTCCTCCGTCCTCATCGCTGTTGGCCAATATCGCTGTAACTCCTTCCTGAACTACCGCTTAAGCTCCATTAGTTGCAGAGATACACCCTTTTTAGTTTGGGTATGCAATTTTCGAAGAAAGGGCCTAAAAATAGGTTGGTTTTTAAAAGGCTAATCAATCAGAGCTTTGTAGACAGGATTAATAATTGCTACGTCACAAAGCTAACTAGCTACGTCGCTACAGCCGTGAGAAACAACAATAGAAACGCTCACTGCATGCCATCGCTGTGTGAGTGTGATCAGAGGCCGATGTAAAGCGCTTTGGAGAGCGCTGTTTTTACTGCCATCCAATCCATTGTGGTCACTGTTGACACGTAGAAGGCATTCCTAAAAGAGAGAGCGGCTCCGTCACGGTGCACAAGCGGCTGTTTTTCAGGGCGCGACAGCTTCGCCCCGAGTTATAAGTAGTTTGCCTGTCATGTGACGAGGAACAACCAATCATAGCCGAGCTTTACCATCCGTCCGACAGACTATTTTACTTGCTTCATCTTTTCCATCCAGAGACGTATACGGCGTCTCTACGTCATTCCTCCTCAGTCAGATACGGTCACTTCCTGTTCACTGGTTGAAAGAAAACAAGATGGCGACGAACAAAAAAACTTTGAACTGGAGGCATCATAACATCAGTCCAAAAAACAATAAGAACGGTCACGACGACTACGTCCACTTCTTAGACACAGGCTGTGGTTCTTTCACGCTGTTTTTGAACTCAACTTGTGAACGTCCCCTAACGTCATGTTCATGTTCCACAGGAGTTCTGATGATCGATAAAAATAGCCGTGGAGTCTGGCTCTTACACAGCACGCCGCAATTCCCCTTCAGAAGAGATGCAAATCATTTCTGGCCCGACACCGGAGCTAGATACGCTCAGACGTTCATCTGTGTGACGTTCAACTACCAACAGTTCAGCGACATAGGTAACCAGCTCAGTTCAACAGATGTAGATGTGATTCACAGTCTGAGTGATTCAACTGAACACTGCTGTCACTGTGTCATGTTCCTCTGTCTTCAGGTACTCATCTGCAGTACATCGGAGCGTTCCCGTTTGAATATGATTTACCAGCGGACTTTCACCAGACTCTTAAGGATGCTGTTGATTGGAAAGAACTT
Organism: Myoxocephalus aenaeus; assembly: GCA_038501785.1. Lineage (NCBI taxonomy): Eukaryota > Metazoa > Chordata > Actinopteri > Perciformes > Cottidae > Myoxocephalus > Myoxocephalus aenaeus. Next base: position 694,624 of record JBAMJR010000080.1, read on the forward strand.
AAACCGGCCAACAATTTCAAACTGATGCCATCAAGTGGACGTCATCAGTTTCAAATCATCGCGAAGCAACAGAACGGAGAGATCAAATGTGAGACTCCTGTTGGTTTTAAATCAATAAACAGACTGTATGCTTTAACATTTAATGTGGTTATACACAGTGGTTAAATAAATCATTTCAAATATTAGCATGATTTTATTCCGATAAATAATCTCACACATAATTCAGTGTGGCTGTGGCACAACCAGGCTTTACAATGCTGATTATATAGTCAGCATTGTAAAGCGTTTTCTGTGGGCTAAATCTTCTTATTCTCCATCTTCCGCACAAAAGTTTGCCGCGTATCTCCTCCAGCAGCATTGCATGCACATGCGTCAAAATATATCAAAACGTGCGGCTTGATCGGAAATCGTGTGCTGTGACTTTTCTAAGAGATTCCCGGGCTGAAAATGTCCCCATCCACTTGAATGGGGTTTCGGCGTGAAGAGAGCAAAGAAAACACTCATCTTTGTGCCCATAGAAACTCGCCATACTTTAAATTTTAAACATTAACAAAACTCTGGACTTTATTTGGTCAGATGGGCATTTTGATAGCTAGCACATTTTTCATGTCGTCATTGTTCAAGGCTACAATCGCTTTTAGTTGGCGAATGCGTTGCGTTACTCGCGGGATCATTTGTGTTTATTTGCGTCTATCCTGCCGGAGAGGAGCAGGAGTTTACCTCTGTGTAGACAAAGTTTATCAATCACAGCCGAAATATCGACTATTGCTGCTCTATACATGTTGAAGTCTCAGATATAATCCGGGAAACTAAACGCCGTCCAGTCTGGTTCATAACATCAGCAGGAGGAGAATTCATTGCATCCAGTAAGACACACGTCAGCAGGTTTAGTGCAGCTGTATGAACCCATTTTTTTGGTTGTTGCTGTGATTCAATTGCAATAAACTGATCAAGAGGATGCAGAAATAACTTCATAATGATGCAGATTTGTAAAAAGTCTGAATTTGTTTTTTGTTCGTTCTCTCCGCAAGATGACAAGCAACCAACTTTTAAAACACTTGTTTTCTGAAGGGAGTTTGGATCAATCGTTGCTACGCTACGCTAACATTGTAGCAGCTCCATCAACACTCAAAATAACGTCTTACGGTAAATAAGGCTGCGTGGTTATGGTTTGTACCATGTGATTCATCCACATACTTTTATCCACATAGTTTATCTGCACTAATACGAGGTATCATAGAGTTCTGGGTGAACACAGACGGATACAATATGTTATCCTCCATTTCTGATTCAACAACGTCAGTGATGACAGGAGGAGAATCTTTAACGACACAGCGTCACGCGGATTTCACCGAATTTGCACCGCCCGACGGGATTTCGCATCCGCTCGCTTCTTTGCATTGACTTTGTATTTCATCTCGTCCTGCGAAAAATTTGCGCCGAACACAGATGTAAGAAACATGTTGAGCAGTGAGCCAGATCTAACTATTGTTCTCGTAGCTACAACGTGAAGGTTTGACATATTCCTCATAAAAAAAGATGAAGGCTCAGAACAAAGTGAATACTATGAACCCAACCGCACTGTATCTGTGGATGCAGAGGGTATGAACGCCTCTGTAACGTGTCTCCTGGTTTCCTCTTGTTCTTCCAGATGGAGATCTTTACGTCACCATCGCACAAGGACTCAACAGCGATGTGGACGTCCAGACTTGGTGCGAGAAATCCCCTTCCTTCTGTGCACCGGGCATACCCAAAGTGCTGAATATCAAAACTGTAAATACTCACAATCATCTTGGTGGATGGCCGACCACAGCTGATCATTCAAAGTGGTGCGTAGCCAAAGATCCAAAGGTTCATTGGACCTGTTTTGCTGATGTAAACAGGGCGAACGTCCAGTATATAAGGCGGGGGGGCACACTGTGCATCCAAAGCGAAGAAGTTCGAAACATATTCCTCGGATTTGCTGAGGTCACGGAGGATTGTCCAAAACCCAAGAACATCAAGAACATCAAGAACATTGAGGACATCATATACCTCATGAACCGTGTGGGCATCGTAGACAGAGTGGACAGCGTGAGCTTCATGGACATCGTAGACAGCATGGGCAACATGAGCATCGGGGGCAATGTAGACAGAGTGGGCAACGTAGACAACGTAGACAACGTAGACAGAGTGGACAGCGTGGGCAACATGAGCATCGGGGGCAACATGAGCATCGTGGGCAACGTGAGCAACATGAGCAACGTGAGCAACATGAGCATCGTGGGCAACATGAGCATCGAGGGCAACATGAGCATCGAGGGCAACATGAGCATCGTGGGCAACATGAGCATTGTGGGCAACGTGAGCATCGTGGGCAACATGAGCATCGTGGACTCTAAGCCAGACCACAAAACTCAGCCCAAAACGGTCCCTTTAGGGTTGGGCTAGGAAGACCTCCCTGCAGGTCCTCTTGAGGAACATTGTCCTCTGTTATGTTAATTCATTGATACTAACGCTCTAATAAAAACACTGAGAAGATTGATAACGACTAGTTTGAGCCTCATTTGTTAATAGGACACAAGAAAGCAATATTACATGCTGGTATATAAAGGTGGATGGGTGAAGGTGTATCATTACATGATTCCTATAGGGACCGGTATTGTTTAGACTTTATCGGGAAAAAAAAGACAATTAATTAAGAAGAGAATCCACAATTCTCTATAGAGACAGAAAGACAAAGAGACAGAGAGACAAAGAGAGGAGCTTTGAGACGAGGACGTCTCACTCCAGGACGAATAAAGTACCGACAGTAGAAGCGGTGTTGGCATCTAATAGCAGCGTGTTTGGTTATCAGCAAGTATGAAAACTGAACAATGGACATTAATACAATTATTAACATGAATAAGAGTATTAACATAATAATGGGGCACCACCCTGAGATCAGGGACCAATAACCAAAGTATAAATAAGTATAAAAATTGGCATTCACTCAAAATGTCAGTAGTCAAAGTCATATTCCACAATGAGAGTGAACAGTGAAGAGTTTGAGGCCAAAGTATCCAGCTAGTATCACACTACACAAAGTAATCACAGAAAACCGCTCTTTATAGTATAACAGAGTGTACTTCTAACAATACTGATCAAGTCAATAACATTATGCAATTACAAGCCTACTACCTAAAATCAATAAACAATTACATACTGTGTGTCGGGGGGAGAAGGTAAATGGCGGCTTTGATCTCGTGTGTGACTACACTACGCAAAACTACAAAAATAGCAGCGAGGCCACCATTATTTAACGGAGCAATGAGGCTCACAATAGAGGTGTGTTTACACCAGGCACGTGCACAGACATTTTGGGGGGCAGGTGCTCAAACCAAAAAAAAGGGCACCCGTCGCCAAAATTATTTATGAAATTAAAAATAATAAATATAAATAAAAAACACAGTAGGATATTTTCAACTTACATATTTATTTGTGTTAACAAACTAACTAAAATTATCAAATTGAATAAATAAATGAATAACAGGCCAAATTCTCACAAGAACTCAAATAAATGCCCCGTCACATATCAAAACACATTTAGGGGGAATTGATGACAGAGAGAGTAATTTTTATTATTAAATGCTGATGAATGAATAAAAAATGCATCCAGGGCAAAAGGGCAGGTGCTTGAGCACCACTAGGGGTCTATCTGTAATTAATTTGTGTGATGAAATAATCCAAAATTTACAGAATGCCTTGACGTCCGAGTCTCTAACAGAGTTTTGATGACAAACAGAGATGAACCTGTGGATGATGTCCCACAGGTGCAGGCCGTCGTCACGGTAATAGTAACCAGGAATGGATTCCAGGCCACGCCCTATGATGTCATCAGGTAAACAAAGGTCTTGATAGGTGAGCGAGGCCGACACCTTCCTCAGGAACTCCAGCGTGGCGGGTCCGCCCACCGCCGTGTTCTGAAGAGTTAACGAGATATTTAAAGTCTATAGAACACTTCATGATGTCATTCATGTCGTGAATAACAGCTCACAGTTCATGTTGATGATGATAACAAGGGCTCATTCCCTCCAAAATAGGAAATAATATTGTGGTCCTCATTTCCCACATTTGTATATTGTTATATATCTAATAAAGTTTTAAAAAAAAATTACATAATTACAAATAGAATACATTTGTCATTTAATGTGTAAAAAGTAAAATGTTTAGTAAAATAAATGAAAACAAAGTAAAAACTGAATAATAAATAACTAAAATCATGAATTGTGAAACTTATTGATTTTTTTGTTTTTTGTCGAATCACAAAGTGAAGAATAAATGTTAAAAAGAAAACTACTCATAAACATCTCAAATGTGAAAGAGTATCATACATAATGATTAAACCAGTGGTTCTCAAATGGGGGTACGTGAGATTTGTAACTAGCATCCATTCAAAAATGCTTTAAAAATAGTTATTTTATAAATATTCACAGGGGTTCATCTCTGAAAAAAGGTTGAGAACCGCTGGATTAAATGTAAAACTGTAACAGGTGACGTCAGGAAAAGATAATTGAAATCCAAACTTTGTAAATCGTAAAGGAAAATGTAAAGTTTGTAAATTTAATATTTCCATCTTAACTTTGAGAGAATTAAATTGTGTATTTCTACAACTAGCAGAATAAATAACACTGATACAAATATGATGAATACAATTATAATAAACAGTATAAACAATAACTTTATTTGGACTATAAATCTGAAGTTCTTTATTCGCTGACGATACGATGCTGTTTCTTATCAAACATCTTGTTGTTCTGTTGAGGTCACAGAAAAAGCAGGTTGAAGAGAGGAGGTGAAGGTGGAAAAGAGGAAGAGCAGGTTGAAGAGAGGAGGTGAAAGTGGAAAAGAGGAAGAGCAGGTTGAAGAGGAGGTGAAGGTGGAAAAGAGAAGGAGGAGCAGGTTGAAGAGAGGAGGTGAAGGTGGAAAAGAGAAGGAGGAGCAGGTTGAAGAGGAGGTGAAGGTGGAAAAGAGGAAGAGCAGGTTGAAGAGGAGGTGAAGGTGGAAAAGAGAAGGAGGAGCAGGTTGAAGAGGAGGTGAAGGTGGAAAAGAGAAGGAGGAGCAGGTTGAAGAGAGGTGAAGGAGGAAAAGAGGAAGAGCAGGTTGAAGAGGAGGTGAAGGTGGAAAAGAGAAAGAGGAGCAGGTTGAAGAGGAGGTGAAGGTGGAAAAGAGAAAGATGTGAAGCAGGTTGAAGAGGAGGTGAAGGTGGGAAAGAGAAGGAGGAGCAGGTTGAAGAGAGGTGAAGGAGAAAAAGAGGAAGAGCAGGTTGAAGAGGAGGTGAAGGTGGAAAAGAGAAGGAGGAGCAGGTTGAAGAGGAGGTGAAGGTGGAAAAGAGAAAGAGCAGGTTGAAGAGAGGAGGAGGAGGAAATGTTACTTTTCTGTAATTATTTACTTTATTACGTGTCTGCAGTGTTTAAGTTTCCTTTGAACTCTGAATCACTTTGTCAATATTTAAATATGTAAATGTTTAAATGTCGTGAGTGAGACTGACATCAGAGTTTTGTCGTTGAGGTTCAGATTTCTACAAGATGATAAGAAAGAAGCCAAACAATAAAATAATGCCGTTACAGATGAATAGATCTCTGGACGATGACATCACTCAACGACAACACGGATATCGACCGACCGATTGACATACAAAGTTACAAGAGTCAATCCCCCCAAAATATCAAAGTTTACACGAAACATGTTTGGTAACTGTCAAGCTTGAAATGACAACCAACGGTCACGCAATTTAAATCTACCTGTTATTTTGAGTGTGCACTGATATGGAACGCTCTGGTAAATGTAAACTGGTTGTACAGTACATTATGGCTCAATAAAGTAAACCCCGTGACTCACTCTCAACCAATCAGAATGCTTGATTTGATCTACCCGTATTATAATAGAGATTATTCGTCAACATTCACGTCGTCTAGGTGTGAAGTGTGTGAACGCGACAAACCGTCAACAGATGTTCTTTACGTTATTTATTTTCATCATTAAAGTTCAGAGTTCATGTACAGAATGTGTGAGAACGTCACGATAAAACACTGTTTATTATTATCAAAGCAGATTTAATAACGTGTCATTATTATCTCTTCTTTAAGGCAACATGTACAGCTACAAGCAGGGGGCGGGGCCTGATGGACTGGGGGCGGAGCCTGAGAGGGCCTGGGGGCGGGGCCTCACAGCTTGCTCATGCGGCCCATGAGTTTCTCCAGCTTGAGGGCGAGCGTCATGTCGCCTTTGATCCGCAGCTTCCCCGACATGAAGGCCATCGTGGGCTTCAGCTTCCCTGAAAAAACAAACACACGGACGTTAATATTATTATTATAATAATATGTAATCATCTGCGTTACCGTAGTGGCGGCTCACCTGCAAACATCTTGCTGAAGTCGCCAGAGTCCATCGTCATGATAACGTCGGCTTTGACGGGCGGCTGGCCCTGCCCGGCCCGGCCGGCGCCGCTCTTCAAGTCCAGGAACCAAACGCCCTCATTTTGTCCTTATATGGACAGAGATGAGTTTACATTAGTGACACGCCAACAATATCTCCTTATATGGACATAGATGAGTTTACATTAGTGACACGCCAACAATATCTCCTTATATGGACAGAGATGCGTTTACATTAGTGACACGCCCAAAATATATCCTTATATGGACATAGATGAGTTTACATTAGTGACACGCCCACAAGATCTCCTTATATGGACATAGATGAGTTTACATTAGTGACACGCCAACAATATCTCCTTATATGGACATAGATGTGTTTGAATTAGTGACACGCCCACAAAATCTCCTTATATGGACATAGATGTGTTTGAATTAGTGACACGCCCACAAGATCTCCTTATATGGACATAGATGAGTTTACATTAGTGACACGCCCACAAAATCTCCTTATATGGACATAGATGTGTTTGAATTAGTGACACGCCCACAAGATCTCCTTATATGGACATAGATGAGTTTACATTAGTGACACGCCCACAAAATCTCCTTATATGGACATAGATGTGTTTGAATTAGTGACACGCCCACAAGATCTCCTTATATGGACATAGATGTGTTTGAATTAGTGACACGCCCACAAAATCTCCTTATATGGACATAGATGTGTTTGAATTAGTGACACGCCCACAAGATCTCCTTATATGGACATAGATGAGTTTACATTAGTGACACGCCCACAAAATCTCCTTATATGGACATAGATGTGTTTGAATTAGTGACACGCCCACAACATCTCCTTATATGGACACAATCCTATACAACAGACGAACCTGATAGGTCGAACTGATAAATGGCCTGCGTTGACTTGACGACGTCTTCGTTAAGGACTCCTCTGATGGCGTTGAACGTGGTTTCTATCGGTCCTCCGGAGGAAGACGTTGAAGACGATGGTGGTTTGAAGGCTGGGGTCGCCCCTAGCAACAAGAATACAAAAGCAGGTAATTTCATTGGACTCTCATTTTAGTAAATAAATTAGGAGGCGTAAACCAAAAATATACACTTATATATACACACAAAACTGCATTTCACAAGATTAAAGTTCAGTATATTAGAATATACTTATAATAAAATACATCCAATAGTACAACACTAGTATTGTACTAGTATGATAACAGTATTTGAAAATACCAATGTAAATGTTGTAGTATAATTTGCAATACTGAAAGTAGTATTTGTAGTAATTTCTGTTATCAAACTGATTTCAATAGTATTGCAGTATTATCGGTAGTACTAGCAGTGGTATCTACGGTACTTGTGGTATTTACCATGTTGCTCCATCTGTTCGACCAGGTTCTCTGGTGCTTCGTCCAGGAAGAAGTCCGGCAGCAGAGGGTGACCTGTTGACCAATCAGAGACCGCCATGAGTACACATGACCGCGTGCGGGAAGCTGCAACCACCCATGCTAAGTTAGCTCAAGCTCAGTTAGCATGACGTCACCTGGCTGGACGGCGTACTGTTCGAAATCTTTGATTCCGTGCTCCTTCAGGACGTCCTCGTCCACCAGGAAGTGACCCGTGTAGTCCTTCGGCCGGGACAGGACGGCGTAGGCAGCGTCCGCCATGATGTCAGACGTACGGCACTGTTTACCGATACCGTCTCCGCCCAACATATCCATCGCTGCTGTCTGGATGGCTACGGCAACAACAAAGGACAGAGCAGGGTTACCATGCTAGTTTACTATGAAAGTGTATGGGGAGTATGTTAGCATGCTAGTTTACGATGAGAGTCTATCGGGAGTCCGTTTATCATGCTAGTTTACTATGAGAGTCTATCGGGAGTCTGTTAGCATACTAGTTTACTAGGAGAGTCTATGGGAAGTCTGTTAGCATACTAGTTTACTAGGAGAGTCTATGGGAAGTCTGTTAGCATGCTAAACTTTATTCACTGACCAGTTTTTGGCCAGAGGGCGTTGACGGCAATTTGACCTCTGAACTCTTCCGCCATTCCAAGGACGCACATCGACATGCCGTACTTCGCCATTGTGTACGCTGTAAAAAAAAAAAAATTTTAAATCATAAAAATCAAACGTGTTCATAATATACAGAACAAAACCACACAGGTGTATGATGGGATGCTGGCTAGTCGGTTGCTATGGTTACCTGTGTGGTTCTTGAACCAGACGGGGTTGAGGTTGAGCGGAGGCGACAAGTTCAGGATGTGAGGACTGCGACTCTTCAGCAGGTGAGGGATCACCAGCTTAGACCTGAAACATTCAGACACTCGTTAACTGAAGCTCGTTAACTGAAACTCGTTAGCCGAAGCTCGTTAGCCGAAGCTCGTTAGCCGAAGCTCGTTAACTAAAGCTCGTTAACTAAAGCTTACGTCAGGTAAGTCCCTCTCAGGTTGACTCCCAGCATCAGGTCCACCTTCTTGAGGGGCGTCTCCAGAGTTCCTGTCAGGCTGATGGCGCTGGCGTTGTTCACCAGGATGTCGATTCCTGCCAATCAGACACACGATAGTGATGATGTCATCAGCTGTCAGTCTGACCTGATCCCTCACCAGCTTCCCACCCACCAACACAACTATGTCCATAAAAAGTGTTTTACCTCTGACCCCTTATAGAAGCCTTGACTCTAAGAACTGTTAATTCATATTTACTGATTTGTATAAATATTATTTTTATAAAAATCTACAGGATAAATAAAAACAATTTAATTTCAAATAAAAATGTGAAGTTCTTAAACAAAACAAAAAATACCTGAAATACATGTGTTAAGCAAACATAATTTCATTAAAAAGTCATAATATTATGAGATTAAAACACAGGTGAAAGCTGCTGAGTCAGATGAGCTGAAGTTAATGATCAATATTATCAGAGATTTTAGGATGTTGAAACAAAAAATTAATGACGACTTTGGTTCTCAAAATATTACGGTTTCTTCTAATAATGCGAGACTTACATTTTTTTTATCTCACATAATTTGCTCCTAAGAGACTGAAACATTTATTTTTGTACTATTAACTTCCTCTGTATTCATGCAGAAACCGTTTAGTTATTATTCAACATTTTACTAAACTTATTCTGTAATGTTCTTTTTATAGTTTCTAATGTTTTTATTCAACACTAAAGAAATGTTGTTTACCTCCGAACTTCTCGACGGCTTTCTGAACGGCGGCTACGACCTGCTGCTCGTCGCGGATGTCGACAACACAAGCCAACGCTTTCCCGCCGGCCGCCTCCACTGAAACGCAAACACACAGGAAACGCTCCGTTTAGCCCTTCAAAATAAAAGTCTTGCTCCTGGAAACAGAACCATCAGGACGAGAATTAGAGAGAACTAGAACATTTAGTGCAGAACAACACAGTTATGACATGAATCACTAAAGAGAAATAAACAGTTACATTTCTTTGATCCTCCCTGATAAACGTTCCCACCCTGCCGGTGGGTTTTGGGGTTCAGAAGGTTAAATTAAACGTCTTCATTACAAACTTCTATCCGCTCAGAAACATCTGAACATCTTTGTATCTTTGGGGCTGGAATTGTTTTGAAGAGGAAATAACTAAAACAGCCCGTTAGCCCGTTAGCTCCTCACCCTCCTGAGCGGCGGTGTAGATGGTTCCCGGTAGTTTCGGGTGGGCTTCGGCCGTCTTGGCGGCGATGACGATGTTGGCTCCATCCCTGGCGGCCTTCAGCGCGATGGCTTTGCCGATCCCTCGACTCGCTCCGGTGATGAAGAGCGTGCAGCCGGCTAGCTTTCTGTAAACACAGAGAGCACTTAGCTAGCCTGTTAACGCACCACTACAGCCATGGAAAAAAATACTTCCTGTTAGTTCCTGTTAGTCTACTTGTAGTTTACAGATCACGTTTGGATTTATTCATGTGTTTATAAATATTTATTTATGTAGAAATGTGTGTGTAGCTGCATCCTTTGTTCTTTTTATGTCTGCCTGTGAAATACATTACAACTAGTTTTGATGTGTTGTATAAATAATCTTTATTATCATCAACCACACAAGATATGTTTTCCGATTAAACCTGAGACTAATAGTCAACAATCCAGCGTTAAGTATTACAACTACACATAAAATACGAATGTTCTACAACACGTGGTGTTTGCTGTCAAATCTAAGAGCCAATCAGCTCTCTGATATGGTGACAGCCAGCCGTTTCCCATCATGCACTGGGCCACGCAGTCTGTGGAGAACTACTGCGGCGCCTGGCTCTAAAATCGGCGGCCGCCTCGCTCTCGTGAGATTATCGTTGACCACGTGTGCGTGACATCAGAGCAAGTCGGGACCAAGTCGGACACAAATCTACCCAGCATGCATTGCGCACCGATCGGCGGTGATCGATACCGATCAGAACTGGCTCATCATGTTTATACTGTGGCGACACTCCTCCTCCCATCCTCTAGGGGTCACTGTTTGGAGTGTCGTCAGCCTGGATGAGCCACACCTGGCCAGTCGGGTCTCTCTGGGGGAAGACATCCGGGGTGTCGTTGGCTTTGACACCATTTCTGTCCCTTATCTTTTGCTTTGTATCTTTTTCACATACCTACACTTTAAATGGTGGGATTTATCTCGTGTTAATACATTTCTTCTCGTTAGCTGCTGGCTCGTTTGTCTCACACTTCATGTCGCAGTCTTTGAGCCGGGTTGTGACGATCTATGAAACTGTGAAATAGTCAAATCGTGAGTATTACAACTTGTAATTGTAATACTTTCACCGTATTTATATATCATTTATACCTGCTTTATATTTAAAAAAGAGACTTTATAATATACAGATTATACTTGATTCAGCTCCTTTAGCGGCTAAAGGTTCTCGACTCACCTTGAAGTTTGAAGTAAATAAAGCCTATTTTTTTGTATTATCATTATTCTGCATGTTGGAGCAGAACACTCAATAAGAACAGTTTTAACAACGAGATGATCATTGGAGCTGATGTCACCAAACTTAATAGAAGAAAAGGTCACTTTTAGAATAACTTGTTTAAAAGATCACAAGAAACCGACCAAACCCACAACTACGGTTAGTCTCGAAAGCAGCTGGGTTCAAGGCCCAGTTCGGCTCGAGTCCAGTCCAGATCCATTCAGCTAGCTGCAGGTCTGCAGGTATGCAAGGCCGCATCGGTTAGATAATGACAGCTGTAACCAACAGAGCTCCGTAGGAAAAAAACGTCGTCTTTCATCGTGCCTTGCTCAAAGGTCAAGAGACAGCGGAGCAGAACCGAACCACTCGAGGCTGAAGCAGAAAGCTTCACTCAGAATTCGGCGTTAGTAAGAACTCAAACTGAAGCCGCTTACGTCGCTAATTCTCATCTTATGAGTTGTTACATGATTATTTTAGATTGTGTTAAATTGTATTAAAATCAGCTCTTTTTTAACGGAAGCCAGTATTTAGGATGACAAGCGTGTCGCGCGCCTCGTGCACTCACCCCGTGTTCTGCAGCATCGTTATTCTGTGTGGAAGAAGTGAAGAAGTTTAACAATGACAGACCTTCTTCTTCTCCACCTTTCACCCACTTACTGACACTCTCCTCAACCGGAAGTCACAGAGCAACTGCTCGGCTCCACTTCCGGTTTGCGGCCAAAGATGAGAAGAGACGACGAGATGACTCCCGCTTCGGTTATTAACCATCACGTCGTGTTTACGCGTTTGTTGTTGTGATCGAATCAAATGTTTTGTTATATTTATATATTTGTTTATTTTTTATTATTTACCAACATGTACTTCATAACAGACTCCTCTCTCTTTAAATTATGTGTCGATTATTGTTTTATGTTTATGGTTCTGTTGATTGTTTTATTCTGTCTATGTTTATTGTTTGTATTGTTTTATTCTGTCATGTTTATTTTATTGCACTATATTTATTGGTTTACATTTGGTTTATTCTGTCTATGTGTATTGTTTGTATTTGTATTTGTTTTATTCTGTCTGTTTATTTTTTATTTCATTTGTTGTCTTATTCTGTCTATGTTTATTGTTTGTATTGTTTTATTCTGTCTATGTTTATTATTTATATTATTTTATTCTGTCTATGTTTATTTTTTATTCTGTCTATGTTTATTGTTTGTATTTGTTATTGTTTTATTCTATATCTGTTAATAGTTTCTATTATTTTTGTTGTTTTAAGATAAGATGATCCTTTATTAGTCCCGCAGTGAGGAAATGTACAGGATTGTATTGTGTGTGTGTGTGTGTGTGTGTGTGTGTGTGTGTGTGTGTTTATTGTTATGCTGCATTCACAGAGTATGATTCTGATTCTGTGTGTACATCGAATACTGCACATATATTATGTGTAAACTGCAATAAATGTTATTGTATGTGTGAAATCTACATCCATTAATCTGCTAAATACCTTCACATAAATATTTGAACAACTGATTAATGTATTGTGAGTTATTGTTGCATCCAATGTAATCTAATGTAATTTATTATTTTTGACTTTTACTCACATAGTTCCATATTAGTTATTATATAAAAGGTTGATATATAAAGGATTAGATTATACTATTTGTATATATATATATATATATATATATATATATATATATATATATATATAATATATAAAGGATTATATATAGAGGATTATATTATATTATATATAAATGTATATCTATAAATGTATATATAATAATGTGTCCATGCCGTTCCCGATACATGAAACATAATAAATCTAAAATAATTTATAAAATATCTGTGTCTATTTTTAGATGTTTTTTCTCTCCGTTTAAACTAATTTTTATTATTATTGATTATTGATTATAATCGACCCCCCCCACACACACACACACACACACACTTCTGAGGCGTGTCCGCGCGGAGCGGCCATGTTCTCTCGTGACGTCATCAAACGGGAAGTGAGCTCGTTGTTCTCCGGTGGCTGCGGCGCGCGGAAGGATCGCGAACCAAAACAACTCTTCCTCTCCACCTCCTTCATCCTCTTCCTCCTTCCTCCTCGCGGACCATGGACGGGTGAGCGCGTGGAGATCTCCCCCAAACCTTCCCGCCGCCGTTTCTCCTTCCATCCGCCCTCACGTTTCCTTGGCGACTGAACCGCACCTGCGCGAGCCCCCTACCCCCTCCCCCCTTTCCTGTTTGTTGTTGTTGTTGTTGTTTCCTTGATTGAAACACTTTCCCGCCACCGACCCCTCTTTCCCTCTTTTCCCGCTCCTCGCGCGCTGTTTTTGTTGCCTGTGTATCGTTTTTTTTCTTTTTTTTTCTGGGTTTTGTTTTGGTTGAAAGTGTCGCGAGCAAAGAGTGACGACTCAACGGCGGGATTTGATGGGTTGAAATCTCGCGATAACTGAGTGCTCACACAGAACAGACTGTATACAAGAATACTTTATGATACTCGTGTTTTTTGGCTTTACAATGTTCAGATATGTTCTCAGGTCACATGACTAATTAATGAACAATGTTTAACAGTCATTATGTGAATAAAACAATAGAAATCCTAAACAATTAACGGCCATTTTTAGTTTCCAGTCTGGTTTCCAAAGTGGTTCTTTAGTTTCTTCAGTCCTTGAGATCAGAGCTGAAACCATTAATCAATGAGTCGATCGATACTTAATCAGTCGGCTCTGTGTCAGCTTATTGTGTCATATCAATAAAGGGAATAAAAAAAGACATCTGAAGATGCCAATCAATCAATAAAATGATTTCATAGCTCAATGATAATGGCATTATTAAATTTGTATTATTACATGTATCCATTAATCAATCAAAAGAAAAGTAATTGACAACAATTTAGATAATTAAATTAAATTATCAAACAAAAATATCAAGCTTTGAGTCCAGCTTCCATTTTATTAGATTTAAATCTATTAGGCTTTTATTTCTGCTTTATCTTTTAGTTTGTTATAGTAAACTAAATATATTTGGGGTCTGGACCGTCTCCGTATGCAGTAATATGTATATCATGAAGTAGCCATATACTGTGTACATACTTTATATTGGATAAATACACAAACACCTCTCTGAACAGTAAACATGAGGGTCAACAGGTGATTAAAGTGTCAGCTGATAATATTATTTTGTTTCTTCAGGAATCAGCGTTCTCTTCCTCGAACATGAGCTCCAGTGCGTCCTCAGGTGAGCCTCCTTCTGCCTCCAACACCTTTAGAGCTGCCGTGTGTTGACTCACCTGTCTGTCCACAGCGGATGGCACCGATAGGCTGTGTGTTTCTGAGCGCGCTCAGTCTGTCCCGTCTCCGGTCCTTCACCTGCGGCAGCTTCCTGCTGACGTCTCTGAACAGGAAGTGATCGCTCTGGCGCTTCCTTTCGGCCGAGTTAATCAGCTGATCACGCTCAAGGCCAAAAACCAGGTAACGGCTAACTGCTAATAGCTAACGGCTAATAGCTAACGTATAACTGCTATCGGCTGATTGCTAACTGCTAACATCCAACTGTTAACAGCTAACTGCTAATGGCTAATATATAACTGCTAACATCTAACACCTTACTGCTAATAGCTAACATATAACTGCTATCAGCTAACGGCTAACATCTAACTGAGATTCAGAAAAATGTCTGAACGTTTCAAAAGTTTAGTTTTAGGAAAATCTATTTATCAAATATGAATAAAAACAGATGTATTATTATTATGTCTTTCTATATATTTTCATTTTTTCTTCTTATATATGGCTCTACTTCTAAATATACTATATATATAATACATACAATATATATAATTTTATATATTTGTGTCTCATTTTGATGCAAGAAACTTCTCCTTATTTAATTTATTAATGTTTTAGTTTCCATTCATCTTTAACTCATTAATTAAACATTATCACTATTTTTTAAGGCATTTTTAGAAATGGCGTCGGAGGAGGCGGCTGTTACCATGGTGAACTACTACACCTCGGCCCCACCCACCATCAGGAACCAGCCAATCTTCATCCAGTACTCCACCCATCGCGAGCTCAAAACCGACAATCTGACCAATCAGGTGAGGAGCTGCCGCACTAGCCCCGCCCATTCAGTTTTTGTCAAGATTTATTTAAAGAGCAATTAATTACCTATAACAGACAGATTAAAGTAACAATATGGTGATATTTTTTATTTATTTATTATTTTAAAGTTTTCTTAACTTAATTGATGAAAAGTTAGTTTGATTTTAAAATATAAAACTTTAACTATACTGCATTTTTTTAAACCACTATTTAAAATATATTTGACATGTGATTGTTCTTTTCAACCCTCCTTGTTGACAGAGAGCAGCTCTGCAGGCCATCAGTGCAGCAGCAGTGCATTCTGGGAACATGGCGTCGGGGGGAGAGGGGCGGGGCTTAGCTCCCGGTCAGAGTCCCGTCCTGAGGATCATCGTGGAGAACTTATTCTACCCGGTGACTCTGGAGGTCCTGCAGCAGGTGGGCTCATTCATGAGTATATCATTGTTATTGTGATTATTGTTGTTTTTCTTATTATTGTTTATATATTACGAGTTATTATTGTGTTTTCAGATCTTCAGTAAGTTCGGCTCGGTGTTGAAGATCATCACGTTCACCAGAAACAACCAGTTCCAGGCGCTGCTGCAGTTCAGCGACAGCGTGCACGCTCAGCACGCCAAGGCCGTGAGTCACGTGCACGCTCTCACACACACGCACACACACACAGACACGCTCACACACACACGCTCACACACACACTCTCTCACACGCTCACATGCACACACACACATATGCTCACACACACACACGCTTACACACACGCACGCACACACTCACGCACACATGCTCACACACACACACACGCTCACACACTCACACACACGCTCTCACACGCTCACATGCACACACACACATATGCTCACACACACACGCTTACACACACGCACGCACACACACTCACACACGCACACATGCTCACACACACACACACGCTCACACACTCAACACACGCTCTCACACGCTCACATGCACACACACACATATGCTCACACACACACGCTTACACACACGCTCTCACACACACGCACGCACACACACTCACACACGCACACATGCTCACACACACACACACTCACACACACGCTCTCACACACACGCACACACACACAGACACACACACACGCTCACACACACACACGCTCTCACACGCTCACATGCACACACTCTCACACACACGCACGCTCACACACTCACACACACACACACTCACACCCTCACACACACGCTCACACACACGCACTCACACACACACACGCTCTCACACACACACGCTCACTCACTCACACGCACGCACACACGCTCTCACACACAGCTCCATCCAGAGTGTCATGAGCTCTGGACCAATCAGATCCCTTCCTGTCTCCAGGCGCTGGGCGGGCAGAACATCTACAACGGCTGCTGCACGCTGAGGATCGACTCCTCCAAGCTGAGCGCGCTCAACGTGAAGTACAACAACGACAAGAGCCGCGACTTCACCAGAGCCGACCTGCCGGCCGGAGAGCTGGACCCCGCCTCCTTCGGTAAGAAGAAGTCCTTATTGAAGTCCTCTAGGGCGGGTCTACGGGTGATTGACAGGTCCACACCAGAGAGACTCTTCCTCATATGCTCACTTCCTGTTCACTGGTTGATAACAGTCCACTTATATACCGTGTGTGTGTGTGTGTGTGTGTGTGTGTGTGTGTGTGTGTGTGTGTGTGTGTGTGTGTGTGTGTGTGTGTGTGTGTGTGTGTGTGTGTGTTTTACAGGTGTACCTCTCCCTCCGTACGGAGCAACAGCTTTCCAGCCGACCTTCCACCAACACACAGGTGAGAATATATCCTCCTCCTCTTCCTCTTCCTACTCCTCCTTCTCCTCTTCCTCCTCCTCCTCTTCCTTCAGCTCCTCCTCTTCCTCCTGCTCCTCTTTCTCATCTTCCTCGTCCTCTTCCTCCAGCTCCTCCTCCTCCTCCTCTTGTGTCTGTTGTAAATGAAGTTGTTCCTCCTCAGGTCTGTCCATGGCGGCCATGTCTCCTCCCCGCGTCTCCCTGCAGGTGGCGCCTCCTGCTGGTCACTCGGTGCTGCTGGTGTCCAACCTGAACCCGGAGGTCAGAGGTCACACAGTCACAAAGCAAGCGACCAATCAGAGCGCAGCGCTGTGCACTAACGTTATTGTTTGTCTCTGCAGAGCACGACGCCGCTCGGCCTCTTCGTCCTGTTCGGTGAGCAGCTCAAATATCATTAATCATTAATATTAATTAGTAATTAATATGATTTATTAATAATTATTCTGTATTAACATCATTTTTTGAAAATTAATTTATTGTGGAGTCTTTCCTGTTATTCTGAAGAGAAGTGATTAATTTGTTATTGATTTGTTGTTTCCAGGTGTTTATGGGGACGTTCAGAGAGTTAAAATCCTCTTCAACAAGAAGGAGAACGCTCTGGTTCAGATGAGCGACGCCACTCAAGCTCAACTCGGTTCTCCTTCTCCTCCTTCTTCTTGTTCTTCTTATTTAAGAAAATATTCATCTGAAAGACGTTTGGTAGAAAAATTATCTTAGAATCTAAGAAACTATTTAATAAGTCAAAGAAATACTCCAAAAAATATTTACAAATAATGGAAAGGTTTATATTATTACAAACGGCTTAATGTTGACAGAAAAACCTGAAAAGTCAGTCAAATAATTAAATGTATTAATAAAATAATATATATATATATATATATATATATATATATATATATATATATATATACAGTTAAAAACTTTACGTAAAACAACAACTGAAGAAATACACATTTGAATTGATAAAAATTATAAAATAAATACCGTAAATTTCGGGTTACAAGCCGCTCCTACGGCTGATCAGTGTCCCCGCTGTAGCAAGCTAGTAGCAATGCTAGCTAGCCCCAGCTGGCTACAGCGGGGAGCTGTCGGGGACACTGACCGAAGGTAGTAGCGGCTTGTAACCCGAAATTTACGGTACTTTTATACTAAATGGAAAAAGGTTTTTAAATGTTTTAATCAAGTCACTTTCCTCTTGAACCGTTCTTCACGTTTCTTCTTCTTCTTCTTCTTCTTCTTCTTCTTCTTCTTCTGTTTTCTGAGCAGCCATGAGTCACCTGAACGGGCAGCGTCTCCACGGTAACGTGATTCGGGTGATGCCGTCCAGGCACCCTGTGGTGCAGCTGCCCCGCGGGGGGGCGGGGCCAGAGGAGCAGACGCTGACCCGGGACTTCTCAGGCTCCGCCCTCCACCGCTTCAAAAAGCCCGGATCCAAAAACTTCAACAACATCTTCCCTCCGTCGGCGACGCTGCACCTCTCCAACATCCCGTAACGTTTATGTTTACGTTTATGTTTATGTTCACAGTTTAGATCCTGTGTCTCTCTTCTGACTTTATAGAGTTTTTATTTTATTTTCATGCAAACGTATATTTTCACACCATTTAAAGACAAATAATCTGCTCAAAGAGCTCGTTCTCCTTTTGGCGACATTAACGAATCAATAACACTTATTCCTTATTAATTATTACGTATTGCTTATTACTTATTGCTCATTAATTATTGCTTACTATGTATTACTTATTGCTTTTTGCTTATTATTACTCATGCAGGTCATCGGTCAGCGAGGAGGTGTTGAAGGATTTGTTTTCCTCCAGTGGATTCACAGTAAAAGCCTTCAAGTTTTTCCAGTGAGTAACAACAGTCGACCTGCAGTCCTGTAAACGTAATGATGTCACTTCCTCTGATGTCACTTCCTCTGATGTCACTTCCTCTGATGTCACAGGAAGGACAGGAAGATGGCTCTGATGCAGCTGGCGTCTGTGGAGGAAGCCATCGAGGCGCTAATCGCTCTGCACGACCACCAGCTGGACCACAACCAGCACCTCCGGGTCTCCTTCTCCAAGTCCACCATCTGACCTCCTAGTCTCCTTCTGACCTCCTAGTCTCCTTCTCCAAGTCCACCATCTGACCTCCTAGTCTCCTTCTGACCTCCTAGTCTCCTTCTGACCTCCTAGTCTCCTTCTCCAAGTCCACCATCTGTCCTCCTAGTCTCCTTCTGACCTCCTAGTCTCCTTCTCCAAGTCCACCATCTGTCCTCCTAGTCTCCTTCTGACCTCCTAGTCTCCTTCTCCAAGTCCACCATCTGACCTCCTAGCCTCCTTCTGACCTCCTAGTCTCCTTCTCCAAGTCCACCATCTGACCTCCTAGTCTCCTTCTGACCTCCTAGTCTCCTTCTCCAAGTCCACCATCTGTCCTCCTAGTCTCCTTCTGACCTCCTAGTCTCCTTCTCCAAGTCCACCATCTGTCCTCCTAGTCTCCTTCTGACCTCCTAGTCTCCTTCTCCAAGTCCACCATCTGTCCTCCTAGTCTCCTTCTGACCTCCTAGTCTCCTTCTCCAAGTCCACCATCTGTCCTCCTAGTCTCCTTCTGTCCTCCTAGTCTCCTTCCCCAAGTCCACCATCTGACCTCCTAGTCTCCTTCTGACCTCCTAGTCTCCTTCTGACCTACGGGTCTCCTTCTGTCCTCCTAGTCTCCTTCCCCAAGTCCACCATCTGACCTCCTAGTCTCCTTCTGACCTCCTAGTCTCCTTCTGACCTACGGGTCTCCTTCTGACCTCCTAGTCTCCATCTGACCTCCTAGTCTCCTTCTGTCCTCCTAGTCTCCTTCCCCAAGTCCACCATCTGACCTCCTAGTCTCCTTCTGACCTCCTAGTCTCCTTCTGACCTACGGGTCTCCTTCTGACCTCCTAGTCTCCTTCTGTCCTCCTAGTCTCCTTCCCCAAGTCCACCATCTGACCTCCTAGTCTCCTTCTGACCTCCTAGTCTCCTTCTGACCTCCTAGTCTCCTTCTGACCTCCTAGTCTCCATCTGACCTCCTAGTCTCCTTCTGACCTCCTAGTCTCCATCTGACCTCCTAGTCTCCTTCTGACCTCCTAGTCTCCATCTGACCTCCTAGTCTCCTTCTGACCTCCTAGTCTCCTTCTCCTACTGTTGACTGACCCCAACCCCTTTATCTGACCTGTGACCCTTGGAGCTGACTAGCTGGTCTTCGGGGCTTCTGATTGGCCCACGGTGGGAACGAACGGACCAATGAGAGCTTTCTGTGCCTACAAACACTCACAGTGGCGGATGACGTCACAATGCAGGTCGCCATGGTTACAGAGGTTACACAGCACATTCTTGAGCAGACTGGCTGACCAGTAGCCGTGCATTGTGGGTAATGGAGTACAACAAGCCGCTAATGTGAGCTGAGCTGTTTTTGCCTGAATGTTAAATTAATGTGATGAAAGAAAAAATGCTGAGAAACCTGCATTTTCTCAAAATCCCCAAATAATGGAATTATATAATATTTCTTTTTTCTTTTCTTTTTTATTTAAAGCTACTCAGCATGAATACTAATTTAATCAGTAAATTGTCTGAAGAAATCTATTGACATTTTTTTTATTTATTGCAAAAGCAAAATTAATAATTTTTCTTTCAATTTTAAAATCATTGTTATTCTGAGTTCTTTTAACTGAGTTGATTTCCTTTTCATTTTTTTCGTAAACTGCCTTTTTAACTTCTGAAACATGTCAAATTGAACAAGAGTTTGTTTCCACGTTCGTCAGCGACCGTCTGATCGGGTTAAATTATTATTACGGAGATCGTAGAACTTCAGATCTCAACAAACGTCTTCTGTGCCTTATTTCTATGAATTATTGCTGTTTCTTTATTAATCTGCTGTTTCTTTATTAATCTGCTGCAGCGTTCGGTGGCGGGTTTGTTTCATTAGTTCAGAATCATTTTGTGTTTTCTGTCGTTATTGGGAGTGTTTTTTATTCATGAATGTTTTTACTGTCCAACATGACAGAAGTAAAGCTTTCAACGTCCACCTGTCCTGTGTATTTATGTATTTGTATGTGTATATACATGTGTATGTGTATATGTCTATATATATATAGACATATGCACATATATATTTGTGTGTAACAAGCTGAGCTGTGATTGGTTAATCTTCAAGTTTCAGACCCTTTTTTCTATAAAAAAAAGTTTAAATTAAAATCCAGCTCTTGTTTATTTTCTAATTAATTAAAAAATCCTTTTGGTTTGGATGATTTTCTGTAAACAGGAAATAAGCCACAATTAAACGGAAGCTGCTGTTTCCCAGTTCACATTCTGACCTCTGACCTATTTAACATTATTAAATATTAAATATTATGAGGGAGGCAGAGCTCTGCTTGTTGGTTTGTTCAAATGCAGCGTGACAGCAAACGTAATGGAATTTTATTTTAAAATTAAAGTTTTTCATTTGGTCATTTATTTGTTACAGCAAAAAGATTCAAAACATTGTTTTTTGTAATTGTTTGGTTTTCCTTTTATGTTAATTAGAATGTATTTTCAAAAATGTTACGTAATCATTCTGTAACAGCAGAAAAGGTCACATTTTGGGAAACTTTTAAAAGCATTTTCAAATTAAATTTGGTAATTCGGAAGCCTTAAAAAGTAGGCATGGGGTCAAACCAAAGTTTGTGTGCCTTTTTTAATTGGACCAACATTTTTTAAGTGTCTAGGTTTCTACTGTTTTAACGCACAGTTTTGTAGTTGTTTATGTTTTCATGTCTGAACTTTACTTGTTTAGTGAATGTATTTTATTTTTTGACATCACATCTGTTTCAGGGCTACATGTGTCGGGATGTCGTAGAATTCAATGTGACCGTACATTTACAACTTGTCATATAGCCACGCCCCTATCTGCATGTAGCCCCGCCCATTCCATCAATCAAAACTGCAATCAATTAAGACCAAAGGAAGCCGGCGGAAGGTTTTAACTCTCATAGTTCCGCCCGCTCTTTGTAAGATTTCCCAGCATGCATTTCAGAACTTCATGAAACTGTACTTGTTGGCCAGAATATTTTATGTTTAAAAACCTGACCAAAAAAACACGTAAATGTGACGTTACACTTGTTACATTGTAACACGTAAATGTGACGTTACACTTGTTACATTGTAACACGTTCATGTGACGTTACACGTGTTACATTGTAACACGTTAATGTGACGTTACACTTGTTACATTGTAACACGTTAATGTGACGTTACACTTGTTACATTGTAACACGTAAATGTGACGTTACACTTGTTACATTGTAACACGTTCATGTGACGTTACACGTGTTACATTGTAACGTTAATGTGACGTTACATTGTAACACATTAATGTGACGTTACATTGTAACACGTTAATGTGACGTTACACTTGTTACATTGTAACACGTTAATGTTACGTACTAAAACACTAGTACGTAAAACACTTACTGAAGTAACAGCAAACATTTTACATGTATTATGAAGTGTGTTAACGAGTTACAAGTGAAGACAACTATGGTCATTTAAAAAAAAGTCCACTTGTAACACTTCTACGTTACACAGTTGTATGTAACGCGTGACTATACTGACCCGTGTAATTGTAAGTACTGTAACACGTTAAATACAAGTTGAACCTGTGTCTGACATTCTTGTGACGCATTACAATACCTGGAACTTGTAAGTTACTACCTCGAACGAGTTACTTGTAACACAATACTTGTAAGTTACTACCTCGAACGAGTTACTTGTAACACAATACTTGTAAGTTACTACCTGGAACAGGTTACTTGTAACACAATATTTGTAACTATACAAGTTGTAGGATGTTACATGTTAAATACTAAAGCTGTATGTTACACACGGGGTACAATACTTCTGACATTACATAAGCGTTGGAAGTATATAGATGCAAGTACATTTTTCAACTTGTATACCGATTATAAGTTATTACTAGCAATGTATTGTACTTGTGCGTTACATACAAGTATGTAATATTTTACACTACAAGCTGAAATACAGGTATCGTCAAGTGTAGTGTTGAAACAAGACTAGTGTGTATCTTTAAAACTTGTATAAACGTTACAGTACAATGCTACTTGTTATACCTGAAAGGTTTTGTAATGTTATAATACTTTTATTTTACAACATGAAACTCGTCTTTGACGTACTTCACTCGTCACATTACACAATACGTGTATTGTGAGTATTTAACATGTTACATGTATTGAACATGTTAAATACTTTGTACCTTTAGTGCAACATGTGTTAATACATGTTCATATAAACAGTTGCAACATGTAACAAGTACAAGTCTGTGTATTTACGTTGAGTACTTGCTACATGTTATTAATGTGTAATTATACGTGAAACAAGTATTGTTACTTGTAATATGAAGACATGAAAACATAAAACTGTCTCGTAAGTATTTGAAATGATTGAAAATATATTTTCTCAGACTCGCCTGAATACATTCAAATGTGTTCAGTTCATTGAAACGTTTTAAAACTTTATTTTCAAGTTTTCTCTCCAAATGTAATCTTCTTTTCACTGCTGAACTGTTTTGTACCGGAATGTGTCCGTTGTTTTTCTATGCTAATGAATGTTAAGTACTAGTGGTGCATTGTGGGAGCAGGTAGGACTATTGTTGTTATATTAAAAATGTTTTATATCAAACCAGTGCATGAGGGGAGTGGGGGGGTTCTGTGCTTGATTTTTAATTTATTCTGAAAGTCAGACAGGAAGTTGTAGCATGAGTCACTGAATAAATACATAATATGGCAACCAATGAGTGTCCTCGGTTTCTCCAGGCTCCTCCCACAATCTGACCTTCCGGCCAATTAGATTTGTGGGACAGTTTCAACAAAACACATTGAAGTTCAGTTTTGAAAGGATAACACTTTATTGTTCCTGTGGTGACACAATCCTTCACTGTGATTGGTCGGTTCGCAGACTACAGCAGATAATTGTCATAAAAAAACAACCAAAAAACAACGACAATAAACAAATGAGAATCCTAACGATCCTATTGGACGACGGCGACCGAGGTTCGTCCGACTCGTGGCTGATGTCATCAACCAAACCCCCGTGGCTACGCTAACAGCTAACGGCTAACAGTGAAGCGTCACAGCTTAAAAAAACACCGCGATCGTGTACACGTACACGTACACGTACACACACACACACACACACACACACACACACACACAGTTCAGACTCTGCAAAACAAAGTTCAGAAATGTGGATTATTATTTGTATTAATTTTTTTGGTCCTGTTTTTTTTTTTTTATTCGATGTTTTCTTGAATCACTTGAAATGTCGCGGCCGTAAGTGTCAGAATACTGGAATTAATTCAGTGCTGAACTGTGTTAGACTTTTTTTGTTGGGGAAGGGCTGAAAATATAACCAAAAACAAAATATATATAGAAAAAATAGAAAACTAATTTGATCACAAATCAACAAAAATCCTCTGGTCTCATTGGCCGATGGTTTTTGTTTTCGTGGCAACAACATTCAGAAGAATTAAAGACAATAAGTTAAGACATCGTTGTCAGAGAGTTTGGATCTCTTAATTATAAATATTATTCAGATATTTTTATAATAACCAATTTTGTAACTATGACAAAAAAGTTCTCACAAGAACGACATGAAGTCGTTTAAAATTAGTTTATAATCATGAAACTCGTGAAAAACTAAATAAAGATATTTTAATTTCGTCGTGACGATGATTTCGTGGTATACGAAAATAAAAATGTCGTACTTTTGTCATCTTGTTTTATAGTTCATAAACATTTTGTAATTATGAGAAACAGAACACAAAGTTAGAAAAATGTTTTTAGTTTTTTTTAGTAAACGCAGTCTGTAAAATTAAACTTGTTTGTTTGTTTTGTTCTTTTTAAGACGAAAGTCAACGACTTCATTCTCGCTCCTCATTGGCTGATTGTATTTTTTTCAAAAAGCTGCACAAATCAACATATTTCATATTGACACTCAGAAAACTGATCAGAGATGTTTTCTTGCTGTTTATATTGTGATTATTGATATTCTGTTTGATATGTTTTAAGAGAAGAAAACGTCTCCATGTAGTTTTTCTTTGTGAAAGATTCACACGAATAATCTGACTTATTTTTTTAGGCTCTTTTTGTCTTCTTTTTTTTTATCATTGCAAAAATCCTGAAAGCAAATAAATTCTGTAATAATTAATTAACTGAACTCTGAACGTTTATTTCAACCACCGCTGAATACTTTTAAACACAACTTCCTTAATAGAACGGAAATATTTTAGTTTGAAAACAAATCAGTTAGAATTTATGGAAATATTACAGACACAAACAGTCAAAAGGAATATGTCAATACTATAAATTCTGTTGTGTTTAAACACAAAGTATTCAGTCGTGATGAAACGTCATCTTTTCATATTCAGTTCTAATTATTTTAGCTCCCATAAGAAAACTTCACAAATGCTCAAAAGCCAATCAGGAGACAGAATTCTTCCTCTCTCCCGATTGATTGATTTGTTTTCTCTGATCAAAGATCAGACAATTCAGTGCGATGCATCACTCCCTCGCATTTCTTTTTTACCTCCATCCTGCGCTCTCATTGGCTTGTTCTGGCATCATTTAGTTTTAGCACCAAAAAAAACATAAATAGTTAAAAATGCGCACGCAGACACACACACACACACACACACACACACACAGCCAGACACACACTTAATTTTCTCTCATAAAAAACAAAAAATCATCAGTCTCTTTCTGTCCTCCTCCTCCTCCGGAAGAAGGGGAGGAACCATGTTCACTAGACGTCGAGGATCTCCTCGGCGGTGCCGCCGCAGCGCAGCCGGTAGCGGCCGGTCCTCCAGCTGATGGTCGGGTCCCACAGCGCCGAGAGGAAGATCTGCACGGCCATCGACTCCCGGATGAACCACGCCACCGCGAAGTCCAGCTTGGAGAAGCACAGCGGGCCGCCCTGCGAGATGACGTCATCGATCAATAACCAATACGTCCGTATAACTAACCTCGAAATGTGTGTGGACATTTATTTTTAAATTTATTTTAACTATTTATTTATTTTAAACTTAAAATGTTTCATTTTATTAACGGACAAAGACAAAGCACACAAATATATATATTATATAACAATAATAAAATATGCATAATGTTTATGAAATAAAATCATAAGCAAACATCTTGCTTGAAGATATCCTTTCAAAATAAATGTCAAAAATAACAACAACTGTAAGTATACATCCACCGTCAAGAAAAACACCTTTCAAAATAAAAGCATATCATTTTGTTGAATGTACCTGAACGCCAGTCAGCTGGATGTAGTCTGATATAAACCAGGCGAGACAGTGACACATGAAGAAGACCATCATGTCCCACCTGCAAGACACAATTGAGTTATATATACACCATTATTTTTATATATAAATATAAGGCACCATAACACACCGAGATCAGAATTAACTCTTATGAACTGAATGTAAATACAATTGAATAACATTTATTTTGTAGTAAATTGTTAACTAACTAGTAATTAATATCTGCACAGGACAGGTGAAGGTGTTTGAGGCAACCAGGTGTACCTGAATACGTAATGAGCAGCCCAGCCAATGATGAGGCTGGCCAGGAAGCACTCGGAGACGGGTTCCAGCACCGTGCCGGGAAGCATATTGATCCTCAACTTCGTCCACCTGAAGACAGAAAACACGACTTTAATACATCTCGAAGAAGCACATGTAACCACAGAACATATATTAATAACTAATAATACATTTAGTCTCCTCATTGAATATTTAACATGTATCTTCAAAGACAGTAAAAAAAGAAATAATGTCCTAAAACCGAAGAGATAACTTATTTTTTCCGACATTTTCCTCACAAACATTTAGTGGTAAAGACGAAATCATCACATTAAAACTATCTATACATTTATAACATCATCTAAAAACATGTCATGTATAATAGTTGAGATTTACAGGAAGCACTTTATGTAAATCAGGCGAGTTCTGAGGTCACCTGATCATTCGGGACTGGAACTGGCCAATAGAGTACGACCCAGAATTCTGCATCGCCACCTGTGTTGCCATGGAGAACTTCCAGCCTCTGAGGAGAGACAGTCAAAAATTATACATAAAATAAATAAATCATTAAAACAGGTAACCCAGCCCGCGCTAACGCTAGCATGCTAACCGGTCAGCGATGGCTTTAGCCATGAAGTAATCTTCGGCGATGTACTGAGCGAAGGCGATCAATCCGCCGGCTTGATCCAACACGTCCTTCCTCATCAGGCACGACATCCCCGTCACGCACTTTATGCCGGTCACGTTAGCCGAGATGTAGGAGCGAGGGTGGGACGTCCCAAAATACACCTGCAACAGACAAGACGATAATAAACAATCATAAAACAACTATATGTCATCTGCAAATCACTGGAACAAATAAGTTAACAATATTTTTTTGAAAATTATTAATAGAAATAGAGAAAAGTAAAAGGTCCTTAAATAGATCCTTGTGGAACACCTTTTTCAACAGTTAAATAATCAGATTGATTTTGATGAAAAGAAACCAAATTAAACCAAAGTGCCTGAAGTTTATCAAGAACATGATGAACCAAATAGAAAACTTGCTTATATCAATAAAAAAAATGCACCTTTAAATTGACCTCTTCATTGGTGAATCTTAAAAGAGCAGTTTTAGTAGAAATAGTTCAACCAAACAGGAAGTCATCCGGCGTTAGCATCCAACAGTTAGTCAGTGAACTTAAAAAACAACAGTAAGCTAATGCTAAACAGACACGGCATGACGTTAGCTTGTTAGCCGTACCTGCTCCAGTGTGGCGGCAAATCCTTGGCGGTCGGCAACATACGGTAACCCATGGACCAATCCCACCTTCTCTGTCATCTGATTGGTCATATCTGTCAGGGAGTCGGGTTTCACTGCCACACACACACACACAAACTATTAACAATGATGAATAAGTCTAAAACTTGTGCGTTAGTGAAAAACTAAAACGTAACCTTACCTCTGATGCCGCTGTCACAGATCCACACAAGGCCGTATTTGGCTCCTTCATAGCCCGGCATCAGGTTGTTGATCTTGGGGTTGATTCCAACTTTCTTCCCTCCTGAGAACAAAAAAACAGGACATGCTAACATTAGCTGCTAACAAAGTCTTAAAATAAGTGAGTTAAATGTTGTTGGGTGAATTCAGTTACTACAAAAGAACATAAATATATAATGACAGAATAAACAGAAGTCTTTTCTCACCAATGAATAATCGAGCGTCTACGTTGGGATATTTGCCCAACAACTTTTTACAAACGTCAACGGCTGGATCATCTTGATCCTGAATGCACAGCAGGATCTCATACTGCAGAACAAAACATGTTGAAATTAGTGCACAAATCCCTTCCTGGAAACAGACCAGGTTTAGTTAGTTTGTAGCTTCTGGCAATCAGATGGTAGTTTGGGAAATGATCGTGCAGCGGCAGTCAGACTGTAGCTGGAGGAAGTCGGACGGCAGTCAGGGGAAGTGGGACGTAGTCGGGGAAGTGGGACGTAGTCGGGGAAGTGGGACGGCAGGCGAGGAAGTCGGACGGCAGGCGAGGAAGTGGGACGATAGTTGGAAGGAGTTAAGTGGTATTCAGGGTCAGTTGAGATGGTAATGAGGTGTTAGCTTCACCTTGGGGTAATCCAGTGTAAAAAACGTCTCCAGGTTGGAGATCAGGTTTGGATCGACGCCTTTCAGCGGCTTCAGCAAAGAAACTCCTGCCTGCTGCCCAAACGGCTGTTTGACCTCCGACCTTTTCTTGTGGAGGTGGAGACGCCTGAAAGTGACGGAGACACACAGAAGTCAGAAACCAGGGTCCCGTAACTCAAAACGAGCTAGCTAGCTAAAGTTATTCTGCCGACGGTCAACAGAATGAATCATGCAGTTTATTTAAAGTGAACTAGTGATATCATGGCTAACACTAATAGCTCTGTACCTGCCCTCATCCCCCTCAACACTCCCTCATGCTGTGTGAACGTTTATGATGCACGTCCCATTATAAATCACTCGTCACATTATTCTCAGAAAAGGGACTGGCCCCTGTTACAAAGAGAAAGGTGGATCGACTCTAAGTGGACTCTTTGTCTGTATAAAGCCTCGATGTTCTGGGCGTGGGACCGAACACCAGCTTCCAGTTTTAAAATGCCAGAATGCAGCAATTCGTCCGGATTAAAAGGAAGTACAGGATTAACAAATCCAAATCTTCAGGATCAGAAATCTTTGGATGTGCTTTGAAACTTATTTCTTAGATCTGATCGGAATTAAATCCATTCCAACCGATATAATCCTTTTGAAACACCGACTTCTAAATCAGCAGCAGGGGACAGAACGAACAGTTTGCTTTAGTTCGAGTCAAAAAGCAAAACGATTTCGTCCTCTTCGGTCCAGTTTGTCGTCGTTTTCCTAAACTGATATTTTGAATCCCCTCTAAAGATTAACAAAGTTATCACATGGAGCTTTTTTATATATTAGTGACGTGTCACATGACTCCAGAGATCTGCAGCTTGTTAAAAGGACTAAAACAAGGACACAACTTTATTTTTCCTCTGAACACTGCAAGATTGTTGTTCAATTATAATCCAAAATCGTCAAAAAAATGTGTTTGGAAGAAGAAGAGAAAAAAAATCTTTCTTTCAGAGACTGTAGTATCCAGAGAACTGAAGGAAAACTATAATTCCATATTCTTACTTATCGCTTTTAAGATGAATCATATGATAATGACGCTTTTATCACATTAACGTAATAATATAAGATGATGATTGGGTAACACACACTCACTACACAGGATCAATACCGCAGTACACAGGCTCAATACCACAGTACCAATACTACAGTACACAGGATCAATACCACAGTACCAATACTACAGTACACAGGATCAATACCACAGTACACAGGCTCAATACCACAGTACCAATACTACAGTACACAGGCTCAATACCACAGTACCAATACTACAGTACACAGGATCAATACCGCAGTACACAGGCTCAATACCACAGTACCAATACTACAGTACACAGGCTCAATACCACAGTACCAATACTACAGTACACAGGATCAATACCGCAGTACACAGGCTCAATACCACAGTACCAATACTACAGTACACAGGATCAATACCGCAGTACACAGGCTCAATACCACAGTACCAATACTACAGTACACAGGATCAATACCGCAGTACACAGGATCAATACCGCAGTACACAGGCTCAATACCGCAGTACCAATACTACAGTACACAGGATCAATACCGCAGTACACAGTACCAATACTACAGTACACAGTACCAATACTACAGTACACAGGATCAATACCACAGTACCAATACTATAGTACACAGTACCAATACTACAGTACACAGGCTCAATACCACAGTACACAGGATCAATACCGCAGTACACAGGATCAATACCGCAGTACACAGGCTCAATACCGCAGTACCAATACTACAGTACACAGGCTCAATACCACAGTACCAATACTACAGTACACAGGATCAATACCGCCGTACACAGGATCAATACCACAGGATCAATACCGCAGTACACAGGCTCAATACCACAGTACCAATACTACAGTACACAGGATCAATACCGCAGTACACAGTACCAATACTACAGTACCAATACTACAGTACACAGGATCAATACCACAGTACCAATACTACAGTACACAGTACCAATACCACAGTACCAATACTACAGTACCAATACTACAGTACACAGGATCAATACCGCAGTACACAGTACCAATACTACAGTACACAGTACCAATACTACAGTACACAGGATCAATACTGCAGTACAAATAGTTCTTCTAGAACAATAAAGAAAACCCAATAAACAAAGTGTATAACAGGAAGTGATCGCTGATAAACAAAGCGTGACACCAGCAGTGTTTCCTCCTGAGCGTCTGTCTGTCTCTCTGACTGTCTGTCTCTCTGTCTGTCTGTCTCTGTCTCACTGTCTGTCTCACTGTCTGTCTGACTGACTGACTGTCTGTCTGTCTGTCTGACTGACTGTCTGACTGACTGTCTGTCTGACTGTCTGTCTGTCTGACTGTCTGACTGACTGTCTGTCTGTCTGACTGTCTTTCTCTCTGACTGTCTGTCTCTCTGTCTGTCTGACTGACTGTCTGTGTCTGTCTCACTGTCTGTCTCTCTGACTGTCTGTCTCACTGTCTGTCTCACTGTCTGACTGACTGTCTGTCTCTCTGACTGTCTGTCTGTCTGACTGTCTGTCTCTCTGTCTGTCTGACTGTCTGTCTCTCTGTCTGTCTGTCTGTCTGTCTCTCTGACTGTCTTTCTCTCTGACTGTCTGTCTCTCTGTCTGTCTGACTGTCTGTCTCTCTGTCTGTCTGACTGTCTGTCTGACTGTCTGTCTGACTGTCTGTCTCTCTGACTGTCTGTCTCACTGTCTGACTGACTGTCTGTCTCTCTGACTGTCTTTCTCTCTGACTGTCTGACTGTCTGTCTGACTGTCTGTCTGACTGTCTGTCTGACTGTCTGTCTGTCTGACTGTCTTTCTCTCTGACTGTCTTTCTCTCTGACTGTCTGTCTCTCTGACTGTCTGTCTCTCTGTCTCTCTGTCTGTCTCTCTGTCTGTCTGACTGTCTGTCTGTCTCTCTGTCTCTCTGTCTGTCTCTCTGACTGTCTGTCTCTCTGACTGTCTGTCTCTCTGACTGTCTGTCTATTAAACATGCAGCTGACAAACGTGACTGATTGGTTGCTGTTAAGTCCGAGTTGCAGCAAGATGCAGAGAGACCTCCGTTTGGACCGCCGACCAAAGATTTCACCACGTTTCTCTCTCTCCATCGGTTTGCTTTGAGGAAGCTGAAGTGTATTAATGATCATCTTTCTCCAGAAAGAGGAGCCGATGAAGCAGGAAGTCAAACGAGCTGCTGGTGCATTGGTAAAAAGTGAAAACAAACCGCTGATAATCAGCATCGATCTGTTCACAGCAGCAACACGTTGGTGAAGGTTCTTTACATGAATTCTTTAGAGTGTAAATGTGTGGAGACTAAACTCTTATTTTTAGGATTTACATTAAAAGTGGAAGTAACATGTATTTGCGAACATTATTGATTATTAGTGTTTGAAGAACAGAAAGCAAAAAGTCAAACTCCGATCACTTAAAGCATTACGAAACTCATTCAGAACCTTTAACTGCGTGTGATCGATCGATCGATCGATTGATTGATACTACGTTGATCGTATTGACGCCGAAGTGCAGAGCGACTCTCAACTATTTCACAATAACTTGGCTGATTTCTGACAACGACCGCGAACCAAAACAAGATGACATCTCTACGTTTGGAGTTGCGATCCGGCATCAAACTGGAAATAAATGCGGATAACGCTCCCGAACCGAGCCGGAACCGGGACGGACCCGAGCCGGTTCCGAGAGGGTGACCTGCCAATGAAAACACATTCAATCTGAACCCAACTGGAACCTTTGAACTGAATTAACTCACTAAGTGGGTGATGGCTGGCAGAGCTAGCCGGCTAGCGGTCAACCAGGAAAACGCCCAACAGATGACCGTTGATATACGGAGGGTTTAACCGGCGTCACTCAACCAGAACCCCGCAGAGAAACCTCACGTTTGAACGTTTAACGTTAAATCCTGAAGTCAAACACCTTGAATAAAATCAGCAGAGATAAAGAAACAGGAAGCCGGAGCCCCGCTAGCTAACCGCTAGCTTAGCTTACACGTAGATGATGGACATGAAGTGCATCAGCCAGAGAACCAGGAACAGGATGAACCCGAACACGGACAGACCCTGCAGGGCGAGGTCCAGCAGAACCATGGCGGCGGGGCTCCGGGCTCCGGGGCTCCGACCTCTGGGTGGCACCGAGGGGGGGAGCGGAGCGTGCGAGGCCGAGTCTGAGTGCGACGAGCTCGGCTGGTGTCGGCTAATGATCCGGCCTCCGGCTGGCGGCAGCGGGAGGGCGGGGTAGTCAGGAACCAGTCCGGGTCGGGAGCTCCGGTAAACGGGGTGACGCAGAGACCCGCGTCGGTGTCCGGGTCACGGTGCTCCGGGGGTGTTTGACAGTCACCAGACCGGCCGACGGTCAGCTGACCTACCGGGGGGTGAGGGAAGGGGAGGGGGGAACGCTGGGTAGCAACAGCGAACACGCCACTTCCGCTCACTTTCAAAATAAAAGCTGAATTAAACGGTCACAGGGAGCAGTTTGAGTGGAACAAATTGTGATAAATAAAGATTACGAGATCGTTGGAGTGCTTTCTCTAAAAGGTTAAATATTTACACATTATATTATTGAATTAAAAATTTCACAGAGTTGCACAAACCTTATGTTCAGGAAATCAGCTGATCGCTGGACCGGTATGACGACATTACCTGTAAACTCTGCCAACACAGGTGAGTCAGAGGAATGGCGGTATCACTATCAATGAATCTGATGTTCCATGGAAAATAGTTTTCCACAACTCTGACTAGGACTTCAGATCAGAAGCTGCTGACTGTGATTATACTTAATATACTCATTGTCTTTATGTTATTTAAGTTCTTCCATTTTATTTAAAATATTAATTAAGTATATGTTTCTTATCTTCTGATGTTGTTTTCAAAGGTTTATCCAAAACTGTTATCCAGCAGCATTTATTTTAACTATAAAAATCAAACATTTTCGTTTTTAATTTCACTTACAATTTTTGTATTTAGATTTTTTTTTTTTCTTCAATCTCATTTCCTCTCATTTGTGCATTGCATTGTGGGAGAATAGCACCTGTCACGTAAGAAGCCGACCCACTGACTGCTTTGAATAAAACTTTATTACGTCTCAGGCCGAAGACACACAAACATTATTCTGAAAGGTTTCTTCGTAACTTCATCGTTTTAATATCTGTCGCTCAGACGTTCTCTCTGGACGGCGTGACGGGAGGAACTTTATTGTGAAAGGCCCACGGACACTCAGCGTTCTCCTTCCAGCTCGCCTCCTGCGTGTCATATACTTCCTGTCGATCAATAACATAATGATCAATAACAGGATCAATAAAATTATGAGGATCAATAATAACATGGTCAATAACAGGATCAATAACATTAGGATCAACAACATTAGGATCAGTAACATAATGATCAATAACCGATTAATAACATGAGGATAAATAACATGAGGATCAATAACCAGAGGATCAATAACCAGAGGATCAATAACCAGAGGATCAATACCTTCTTCCAGATCGGCACGCTGCCCTTCAGCCGCTCCACGACGTGTCCGATCGCCTGCTGGCCGTCGCGGCGATGAGGAGACGAGATCGCCACGACGACGCTGGCCTCGCCCACCTTCACCCACCTGAGGGACGAACCCGATCAATACTTCAATAATCAATAATCAACAGGTAAACCACCACAGCAGGTTTAACCACAGATACAAGTCAGTGTCATTGAAACACCCATGGACGTATTGATAGACGTATTGGTCGATGTATTGATGAATGTATTGGTCGACCTATTGATGGATGCATTGATCGACGTATTGGTCGATGTATTGATGAATGCATTGGTTGATGTATTGATAGACGTATTAATCGCCGTACTGATCGCAGAATTAAATCGATGTATTACTGGATGCATTGATAGACGTATTGATGAATGTATCGATCGACCTATTGATCGATGCATTGATCAACGTATTGATGAATGTATTGATCGACCTATTGATCGATGCATTGATCGATGTAATGATGAATGTATTGATCGACGTATTGGTCGACGTATTGGTGGATGCATTGATGGACGCATTGGTGGATGCATTGATGGACGTTTTGATTAATGTATCGATCGACCTATTGATGGATGCATTGATGGATGCATTGATCGACGTATTGGTCGATGTATTGATAGACGAATTGATCGGCGTATTGATTGATGCATAGACGCATCGATAGACGTATCGATTTATTCAGATGAGCAGCGGCCATCTTGGACTCTCATAACTCGTGTGTCCTCACCCCAGTCGGTGATGAAGGCAGACGTGCATCACGGTTGGCCAGCGCTCTCTGACGTCATCACAGATCTTCCTGAACTCTGATTGGGCCATGAGCTCGTACGCCTCGTAATCCAGACCAATCACCTTCCTGCCGCCCACCTCGTCCTCACGGGTTGTACCTACGCACACACAAACGCACACACTTTATTTAAGATAAATAAAGTTTGTTCAAATAGATTTCAAATCATTCTAATTTGATAAAATATTCAAAAAATGTATTTCCAAATGAATAATTCTGAAACATGTAAAACATTTCATATTAAAATGTTTGTAGATGAATATTCAGCCGTTAATAAATAACATCTGAACCTATAAACACTGAAGTGGCTCCACAGGAAGCGCTGCCGACGGCGTCGACCACTTCCTGAACAGAGAGCCAATCACGGCTCAGCTTGAAGACGTCGCTCCGCCCCCCAGACTCGGCCATCTGAGACCAAACACATGAGGTTTAACAAACTGATGACCATCAAACACTTATTGATCTCTGATCGAGTCGGATCAATATCTCACCGCTCGTGTTTATCCTCCGCTGAGCGGCGGCACCACGGCAACCTCGTCCCCGTCTCCCAGGGTTACCACCTGGTCGCCGATGGCAACGTACTGCTGACGTACCGCCAACACCACCTGATGCTGCAGGAGAGAGAGTCTACACACACACACACACACATTATATACACACAATATACACACATACATACACACACACACACACACACACACACACACACGTTATTGATCGCTGTTCAGTGACCTCATCGCTACCTCGGGTGTCGCTGTAGCAACAGCCTCCAGAGGTCCTGGCTGCTGATTGGTGTCGGCACGGCAACAAACTCCTCCTCCTTCACTCCAGTCAGCTCCACGCTCTTAGCGAAGTACAACACACACACCTGAAGAAGAACACACACACCTGAAGAACAACACACACACACCTGAAGAAGAACACACACACCTGAAGAACAACACACACACACCTGAAGAAGAACACACACACACCTGAAGAAGAACAGCACACACCTGAAGAACACGAACAACAAACACACCTGAAGAAGAACACACACACCTGAAGAACACATACACGTGAAGAACAACACACACCTGAAGAAGAAGACGAACAACAAACACCTGAAGAAGAAGAACACACACACACACACACCTGAAGAAGAACACACACACACACAGACACACACACACCTGAAGAAGAACAACAAACACACCTGAAGAAGAACACACACACCTGAAGAACAACACACACACCTGAAGAACACATACACCTGAAGAACAACACACACACCTGAAGAAGAAGAACACACACACACACCTGAAGAAGAACAACACACACACACACCTGAAGAAGAACAACAAACACACCTGAAGAAGAACACACACACCTGAAGAACACATACACCTGAAGAACAACACACACACCTGAAGAAGAAGACGAACAACAAACACCTGAAGAAGAAGAACACACACACACACACCTGAAGAAGAACAACACACACACACACACACACACACACACACAGTATTCTTCTCTTACTGTTTTACTACTGTTTTTTACTACTGTTTATTGTTATTTTAATTATATTACTTGATTGTTTTTACTACGTGTCTCTATTGTGTGCAAGGCTGCTGTAATCCTGCAATTTCCCCACTGCTGGACTAATAAAGGATTATCTTATTTTATCTTATCTTAGAAGAACACACACACACACACACACACACACACACACACACACACACTTGAAGAAGAACAACCCACACCTGTTTGTATATGTATACTTTGTAGTCTGGACTCTATGGGGACCCTGGACCCTATAGAGAGGGGACCCTGGACTCTAGAAAGGGGACCCTGGACTCTAGAAAGGGGACCCTTGACCCTGGACTCTAGAAAGGGGACCCTGGACTCTAGAAAGGGGACCCTGGACTCTGGACCCCCGCTGTGACAGCTGTGCCTGGAGGCTGTTTAACCGGATCTGCCTCCTCGTGCTTCTCACGAGGGATTGACAGCCATGGTGCTGACATCAGCTCAAGCGAATCTCCATTTGGAATTCTTTAAACTTGAACAGTTCCCACCCTAACAACGTCATATTTATCTCAAAACGTATGGGAAGTAATAACTGAGATCAAATATAACTTGTCTTCATTTCGGCGTTAATATCGCCGATCAATACGCACGCACACACTTATAAAACGTGTATTTACTCCAGCTGCACGACCGGTGGGTCACGTCCGCCGACGCGGGAAGCGGAGTTAATTTAAGCGGAAACGTCAACGCAGTCTGGCGATCCCTAAACAAGACACCGTTGGTCCCGCAGGTGAAACTCACCCGCGCACTCATGAAGAAGTCTGTAGATTCTGAACATCTAAAGAAACTTTCTCTGAAACGTCTGTTTACCAGCTGAACGTCACTTCCGGCTCCTCTTCTTCTTCGTCTTCTTTTTCTTCTTCTTCTATAAATTTGACTGGCAGATCGCAACCAACTTGCCACCTACTGTACCGGAGTGTGCAGATTTCTTCCGGCTCCTCTTCTTCTTCTCTGGCGTTTAACGGTAGTTGACGTTCACGGTGTTACAACTAGCGCCATCTTGTTAGGGGTCAGCCAGTGGAATGTGTGCAATCTTACAAATATCTTTTACATTACATTTTATTTAGCTGACGCTTTTTATCCAAAGCTACAATAAGTGCATTCAACCATGAGTACAACCTCAGAACAACAATAATCAAGAAAGTACAATTTCTTCAAGAAAGCAAAACTACAAAGTGCTATAAGTAAGCGACATAGTAAGTGCGGAGTAGTGTGAGTGAATTTCGGGACGTTAAAGACCAGTAGAGCTGCTGCATTCTGGATGAGCTGCAGAGGTTGGATGGCACTAGCAGGTAGACCTGCAAGGAGGGAGTTACAGTAGTCAAGGTGTGAGATGACCAGAACCTGGACCAGAACCTGGACCAGACCCTGTGCCGCCTTCTGGGTGAGAAGGGGACGTATTCTCCTGATGTTGTGTAGCATGGACCTACAGGACGTTGAGCAGCATGGACCTACAGGATGTTGTGTAGCATGGACCCACAGGATGTTGTGTAGCATGGACCTACAGGATGTTGTGTAGCATGGACCTACAGGATGTTGTGTAGCATGGACCTACAGGATGTTGTGTAGCATGGACCCACAGGATGTTGTGTAGCATGGACCCACAGGATGTTGTGTAGCATGGACCTACAGGATGTTGTGTAGCATGGACCTACAGGACGTTGAACAGCATGGACCTACAGGATGTTGTGTAGCATGGACCCACAGGATGTTGTGTAGCATGGACCTACAGGATGTTGTGTAGCATGGACCTACAGGATGTTGTGTAGCATGGACCTACAGGACGTTGAACAGCATGGACCTACAGGATGTTGTGTAGCATGGACCTACAGGATGTTGTGTAGCATGGACCTACAGGACGTTGAACAGCATGGACCTACAGGATGTCGTGTAGCATGGACCTACAGGACGTTGAGCAGCATGGACCCACAGGATGTTGTCTAGCATGGACCTACAGGATGTCGTGTAGCATGGACCTACAGGATGTCGTGTAGCATGGACCTACAGGATGTCGTGTAGCATGGACCTACAGGATGTTGTGTAGCATGGACCTACAGGATGTTGTGTAGCATGGACCTGCAGGACGTTGAACAGCATGGACCTACAGGATGTCGTGTAGCATGGACCTACAGGATGTCGTGTAGCATGGACCTACAGGATGTCGTGTAGCATGGACCTACAGGATGTCGTGTAGCATGGACCTACAGGATGTCGTGTAGCATGGACCTACAGGATGTCGTGTAGCATGGACCTACAGGATGTCGTGTAGCATGGACCTACAGGATGTTGTCTAGCATGGACCTACAGGATGTCGTGTAGCATGGACCTACAGGATGTCGTGTAGCATGGACCTACAGGATGTTGTGTAGCATGGACCTACAGGATGTTGTGTAGCATGGACCTGCAGGACGTTGAACAGCATGGACCTACAGGATGTCGTGTAGCATGGACCTACAGGATGTCGTGTAGCATGGACCTACAGGATGTCGTGTAGCATGGACCTACAGGATGTCGTGTAGCATGGACCTACAGGATGTCGTGTAGCATGGACCTACAGGATGTTGTGTAGCATGGACCTGCAGGAATGTGTGGTTGCAGTAATGTTGGCAGTCAGGGAGAGTGTCGCACGAGGTTCCTGGCAGTCGGGTTCGGGGCCAACACTGAGTTGTTGAAGGTGATAGTCAGGTCGTGGGTGGGAGAGCCTTTCCCTGGAAGGAAAAGTAGTTCAGTCTTGTCAGGGTTCATTTTCAGGTTTCAGTGAGAGATGTCAGTCAGATGGGGGAGATTCGTGCTACCTGTGATTCCGATTGGGGAAACGAGAGGATCAGTTGTGTGTCATCAGCGTAGCTATGGTAGGAAAAGCCATGCGAGCAAATGACAGAGCAGAGAGAGTTGGTGTACAGAGAAAAGAGGAGAGGACCCAGGACGGAGCCTTGAGGGACCCCAGTAGTGAGAGGACAAGGTTCAGACACAGATCCTCTCCAAGTTACCCGGTAAGGGATAAGGGTCTTGGGACAATTATTGACACAAAACTGAACTTTTAAGCAAACTGTGAAGCCGTGTGCAAAAAGGGGACCAGCGTTTGTTTTGTTTGAGGAAACTGTCCTACTTCCACATTGACAAAACCATAATTACCTTATTTTATCGTGCTTCTATTTAATCAATTTGATCTTTTTCTTTTGGAAACCTGTCTCTAAAGAACAGAAACCCTCTGCATCAGATTGTGAAATGTTCTGGCAGGCTGATTGGTGAGTCACAGCTTCCGCCCAGAATACCTGAACACCACACAGATGTTCTGGCTCCATTGTAAAGGACGACTCCCACCCTTTGCACAGGGAGTTTCAGCTTCTCCCTTCAAGAGAAGTACAAATTTAGTACAAATAAAATCAGCTTTAAGTAAAAAATACATTTTTAATTTCCAGCTATGTTTCAACACTAAACTTCTTTATAGAAAATATAGAGAATTTCTAAATATAAAAAAACAAAACAAACAGAAGATTCAATAGTTTCCCCCAAATGTCCCTTTCACAGTTAATACAGAAAAATATATTAAAATTAATACTCAACATAAAGTAAATATGTGCACTTTGGAAACAATTACATATGAAAATTCCACAAAATTCCACAAACGCACTGAATGAAAGTTTACCCACAATTCCACATTCTTTTAAATGGGCTTTAGAGAGAAGCTTTAAGACTCTTTCGTCTGTTCTTACCTGTTTTTCCGAAGACGTGTCAAGCAGCACTGAGTTCAGCTGTCAGTCACACTGAGTGGTTTCTCAGAAGTCACATGATCAGAGCAGCCAATCAAACCTGTGGAAAGTAACTCATTAACTTTATCTAGAAAGATAGAAATTAATCACGAGAAGGATAAACATTGATATTAAATAACGTTTAAGAAAAACCTGAATGTGACTTTAGTTTCAATCCAAACTACAATAATACAAGTACTTTAATAATATAACTTTAACCAGGAGCTGAAACACATAAAACAATAAAACTTTGTTATGTCGGATGAAATACCTGAGTTATTTTATGGAGGCTGTAAATTCATATCTAATCAGCTCAGAAGGTCGATTCATGACATCAGAGTTCATAAAAGGAAGATTCATCTAAATCTGCCCGGCGACACAGAAAACCTCTTAATTATAAAACACTTTGGAAAAAAACAAATCTTCAACAAGAAGGAAAATTAAACAATAATTTATTTTGTAATAAAACCATGACAAGTAAATATGTGCACTTTGGAAACAATTACTTATGAAAATTACATGTGTATATATATATATATATATATATATATATATATATATATATATATATATATACGTTTGTTTTGTTTGAGGAAACTGTCCTACTTCCACATTGACAAAACCATAATTACCTGATTTTATCGTGCTTCTATTTAATCAATTTGATCTTTTTCTTTGGTGTCATGGTTTGGAAACCTGTCTCTAAAGAACAGAAACTCTCTGCATCAGATTGTGAAATGTTCTGGCAGGCTGATTGGTGAGTCACAGCTTCCGCCCAGAGTCCCTGAACACCACACAGATGTTCAGGCTCCATTGTAAAGGACGACTCCCACCCTTTGCACAGGGAGTTTCAGCTTCTCCCTTCAAGAGAAGTACAAATTTAGTACAAATAAAATCAGCTTTGTTCCACTGATCTGTAACTTTGAGTACTTTTATCATCGTGGTTGTCTGTGTTGTTGTCATGTGTGTTGAGATGGATGCCTCGCTTTCTATTGAAAACCAAGTCTACCTACAAATAAAGTAACCTCACATAATCCAGAGTACATTTGGCCGAGAAAAGCTCCAGAACACTTTGGGATAAGAAGCTGATATTTGGACTGTACTATCCTCTCAACCTCTAGATTCACTGGAGTGAAAATGAAAAGGATCGGACCAACTTCAACTATTTGAATTCTCAGGCAAAGTAGCACAAGGAACAGATTTAGCTGGATATTCAAACTCATCTGATTTGCTTAAGACTCGGCGCACCAAGGCGCCCCTCATGTTTCAGCCTCCTAGCCCCGAGCATTCTGCAGATATTGTCCGGGACAAACGGGAACACATCTCCCCAAACATCCCCATATTCAAACATGCACAATAACTCATCAAATAGATAAAAGAGTCAGAAAATTGCAGCCAACATCCCATCCCATCCCTGTTTGTAACCCTTCTGACGAGTGGTCTTCTCTAAAAAGCGTCCTATTCACCTTTCACTAACATGTAGGAGCGATAAAGGGCACCTGTTTAATAATTCATATTTATTTTTTAAACCACAAAGAGGCGCTTTACATGATGAGTGTTGAATAGAATGATTATATTTGAATAGAAGGATTATATTTATGGAGGCTGTAAATTCATATTCAGCTCAGAAGGTCGATTCATGACATCAGAGTTCATAAAAGGAAGATTCATCTAAATCTGCCCGGCGACACAGAAAAGCTCTTAATTCATATAAAACACTTTGGAAAAAACAAATCGTCAACAAGAAGGAAAATTAAACAATAATTTATTTTGTAATAAAACCATGAATTTGTCCCAAAATCAACAAACATTCGTAAAAATAAATTTAGATATAACAACAACAAACGTCTTTATAGAAAATATAGAGAATTTCTAAATAAAAAAAAATACCCAAAAGATTTAATAGTTTCCCCAAAATGTCCCTCTCACAGTAAATATATAAATTGATATTCAACATTTAAATATGTGCACTTTGGAAACAATTACGTCTGAAAATTACACAAATGCACAGAAGGAAAGTTTACCCACAATTCCACATTCTTTTATAAAACTTCTTTGAAACTCCCCACGCACACACACAGACACAGACACACACACACACACACACACACACACACACACACACACACACACACACACACACACACACACTTAATAGCTCATGACTGGTTTGGTCACATTAAACATTAATTTCAGTGTTTCTCAGATATATAGTTTTTCTCTCTCTCTGACCTTCAGACTGACCTTTGACCTTCACACTGACCTTTTGTTTTTTTTAACCTGTGGAAGATTATCTCTGTGTTCACAGTGGAAATATGTAAATATTGTCACATTAATTATGTTTAAAAAATTCAAATCGGAGAAGATTCAACTCCTTCATTTGTTCCGTTTTCCTTTTTCTATTTTGTAAATGTATATTTGTTATAAATTATTTCAATATTT
Source organism: Myoxocephalus aenaeus (assembly GCA_038501785.1). NCBI lineage: Eukaryota > Metazoa > Chordata > Actinopteri > Perciformes > Cottidae > Myoxocephalus > Myoxocephalus aenaeus. Next base: position 737,721 of record JBAMJR010000080.1, read on the forward strand.
GTGTATTTTATTGCTTTTCCCTTTTTTGTTTTGTTTTTTAGCATTAAAAAAGTTTGATTCTTCAATTTCTTCAGTCCACTTTTCTTGGTTCGTTCTCGTTCTTCAGTCGAGCTCGACGCGGAAAGCGCTGATCTCCATTGGTCGCAGGCGGGTCGGCTGTTGCCGGGCGGATTCCGGTTCATCGTCTTCTCGCAGCAGCGTGAGACTCGACCGGCGGAGCGAGCGGAAGCGGAGCGGAAAGAAAAGATCGGCCAAGTTCACCTGCAACAAAATCAATCAAACACATTATATTCACATATTCAATTTAATTAAAAACAAAGGAAAACATATAAATAGCAACAGAATAATAATTAAAAAACACACACATTATAAAATAAAAGTTATATTTAATATAGTTTTATGTTTTATTTTTAAACGTTTTAGTAAAAATAATTTCAAATAAATAAAACATTAATTAATAATGTGTGTGTGTCGTGTCCACCTCCTCGTGCACGCTCCACGTGCACTGCAGTCCCAGATCGGGGGCGGAGCTACAGTCAAAGCCCTTCCTGTGGAGGAGGAGAGCCACTTCCTGTGACGGACTTTCTGCTTCCTGTTTGCCACAAACACAAACAAACAAACAATTTGTTTGTTTTGATTTTGACGAAACTACAAAAAACAAACTGAGAACTTGGAGAACTTTAAGTGTCATATTCTTTTAATTATTAAGATGATTAATTATTCCAGGTGTTTCCAGGTGTTACCTTAGAGTCCTCCAGCGTCTTCAGGTTCAGCAGGTGAACGTCGCACGGCAGCGACGAGCGTAGCGGCAGAAAGGGGCGGAGTTTTGGCACCTGGCTGTCACTAGGGGCGACCATGGTGATTGGCGGGTGGCTGAGGGAGAGCGAGGTCAGGTGGGCGAGCAGTGACAGGTGTTCCACTGAGGCTCCTCCCACTTCCTGTCAGATAAAAAGAAACATACAAAAAAGAAAAGAAAAAACTGAAAATAATAAATAGAAATAAAAGGAAAAACTATAGATATACATATATATGTATATACAAATAAAAACTGAAGAAAGAATGAGAAACATAACAAATTAAACCAATTGGCAATGTCCAAACTGATGTACTATATTATTTTATATCTAAAATAAAAAAAGAATACATATATATTTGTATATATATATATATATATATATATATATATATATATATAAAACGTGAGTAACTATGTAACTATGATGTGTTTATGAAATTAAATAATAAAATATTAACACAAACTCTGAAAGAGAATAAAGTTTTATCGTCTAGAACTTCATTATTTTAAACTTTATTTCATTTTTTAAAACATTACAAAATATTGTTTTATACTTCTGGGAGGTCCTGAAAATGTAACTTTAACCACATCAGGATGTTATGCCCCGCCCCTTTACCTGAGCCCCGCCCCCTCACCTGAGTCCCGCCCCTCCTGTCCTCCAGCAGCAGGTGGTAGAGACTCGCTGTCAGCTTGTTGTCGGTGACGCCCTGACCGAGGCCGCGGTTATCGTCCTGCTGCAGCCGCCGGTCCAGCACCACCTCCAGCTCACCTGCACAGGTCAGAGGTCATTCATGTGAAAAAAGTAGCAGCGTTTGAATTTGTGCTTCTCAGATCACTGAACGCTTCCATGTTCCTGTTTCAACGTCTCGGGGCGTTTGAGTGTCACCTGAGACTTCCTGGTTCAGGTGAGACTCCTGAACCAGGAAGTAATCGATGAGTTTAAATTAAAGGTGTATCAGAATAGGTTTACAATACTAACAACGGGCAGATAACTGAGATTTTCCTGGGTTTTTAACAGGGATCAATAAAGATGTTTGCGGTCATAATGATCATAAACACAAAGTAAACGACTCACCTGGTCGGAGCGACGCCACCGCCTGACTCTGAGCCGCCAGCAGCGACACGCGGGACGCGGCGTCCTGGAGGAACGCCGCCGAGCTCATTGGGTAGAAGTTGGCCTGCAGGGGGAGCTTTGACAGGGTCCGCCGCTGCTGCATCTACACGATCAATAATATAATGAGTCATATTATCAATATATAATAATCTCATTCAGTAATCTATCAGTTATCATTATCAAAAATCAATCAATAATCAATGAGTAAACTATCAATACTCAATGAGTAAACTATCAATAATCAACGAGTAAACTATCAATAATCAATCAGTAAACTATCAATAATCAATGAGTAAATATCAATAATCAATCAGTAAACTATCAATAATCAATGAGTAAATATCAATAATCAATCACTAAACTATCAATAATCAATGAGTAAATATCAATAATCAATCAGTAAACTATCAATAATCAACGAGTAAACTATCAATAATCAATCAGTAAACTATCAATAATCAATCAATACTCGTTAACAGCTGATATGCAAATGAACCTGGAAGCCGTTGAGGTCGGTGTGGAAGCGGTTGCCGTTGGCGACGTCGCTGACGAGCCGCATGACGAGCTCCCGGTTGACCTCTGACCTGATGTCCACCGTGTTGGAGATCTCCAGGGATCTCCCAGCATGCCCTGGGGCAGACGCAGAAAAGAGACTTTTATTTTGAAGTCCTCCCCTGAAGGACTCTTTAGTTGAAGGGTTCCTTACCGTCCAGGTGGAGCAGGCGCACCGTGTGGGTCACATGCCGGAAACAGGAAGTGATGTCAGAGAAGACCGGACCTCTGGAGACCCGGACCAGGGGGGGCTCCGAGGGGGAGTAGGGCTGCAGGGGGGTAAGACATTTAGTCCTGGTCTGACCTGGTTCATACTGGTTCTGGTCTGACCTGGTTCATAGTGGTTCTGGTTCTAGTCTGACCTGGTTCATACTGGTTCTGGTCTGACCTGGTTCATAGTGGTTCTGGTTCTAGTCTGACCTGGTTCAGACTAGTTCTGGTCTGACCTGGTTCATACTGGTTCTGGTTCTAGTCTGACCTGGTTCATACTGGTTCTGGTTCTAGTCTGACCTGGTTCATACTGGTTCTGGTCTGACCTGGTTCATACTGGTTCTGGTTCTAGTCTGACCTGGTTCATACTGGTTCTGGTCTGACCTGGTTCATACTGGTTCTGGTTCTGGTCTGACCTGGTTCATACTGGTTCTGGTTCTAGTCTGACCTGGTTCATACTGGTTCTGGTCTGACCTGGTTCATACTGGTTCTGGTCTGACCTGGTTCATACTGGTTCTGGTTCTAGTCTGACCTGGTTCAGACTGGTTCTGGTTCTAGTCTGACCTGGTTCAGACTAGTTCTGGTTCTGGTCTGACCTGGTTCATACTGGTTCTGGTTCTAGTCTGACCTGGTTCATACTGGTTCTGGTCTGACCTGGTTCATACTGGTTCTGGTTCTAGTCTGACCTGGTTCATACTGGTTCTGGTTCTAGTCTGACCTGGTTCATACTGGTTCTAGTCTGACCTGGTTCATACTGGTTCTAGTCTGACCTGGTTCAGACTAGTTCTGGTTCTGGTCTGACCTGGTTCATACTGGTTCTGGTTCTAGTCTGACCTGGTTCAGACTGGTTCTGGTCTTACCTGGGCCCCCTTCTCTCCCGGCAGGAACAGGTAGGCTCCGCTCCTCTCCGGGTGAGTTCTGGTTCCGTACCACAGGAACTGGACCTGGACCCGACGGACCAGACCAGAACGCAGCTGCAGCTTCTACAAGTCAAAGGAAACTCATCCAGTGAAACATGTTTCTGTTAAATAAACTCTCAGAGACAGACTTTTATTTTGAAAGGTCCGACCTGCAGCAGGCCGGTCTCCGGGGAGCTCCATATTTGGACGTGCTTGTTGCTAAGCGACAGGGGGGCTTCGGCCTCAGGTCCCTCTGGGCGGGACACCTGGAAGTGTTCGGATTGGACGGCCGGTGGGTTGCCGCGGCGATGGAAGGTGTACCGGGACCGGTGGTCGGAGTCAACGGAGGCTTTGGTCACATGATACACGACGAGCGACAGAGGAGGAAGTTCAGCCACGAAGTCGAGCTGGAGGCGGAAGTGTAAAGTTACTCTGCTGTGATTGGACAACCACTGTGCAGGGGAGGGGCTTAATACCAAACAGGAATAATACACTTATGAAAACACGTCAAAACGTAAATAATACCATGGATAATAATAATAATAATAAATTATAGATCAAAAATACACAACTTTACATTAAATAATTGAATAAAATCAAACTGTTCTTCACCTGGAATTGTTCTGTGGACGCTCGGGTTGGCTCCGCCCACACCGCAGATATCTGCATCGTCATTGGTCGACCCGTTTCTGCATCAACAACGCGAGCGCCCGGAGAGTCGACAACGACGCTGACGACGGACGACCGAAGCTGCTCCGTCGGGTTAAAGACGATCAATGACCTGAAGCAACACGATCGTTAAGCCAAAAAGATTTAGAATTAGATTTGGGGCGTGTACAATTACACAACAGCCCTTAAATTATGAGACATTATGCTAATACCATTTAGCTACTTGAGTAAATGACGCAACTGCTGTGACCCCTGAGTGATCTGAGTCATTCCTAAATAAATAGAAAATAAGAAAGCAAGCTAGTATGACTCCGCCTCTCCAGTCCGTAAGCCCCGCCCCTCTCACCTGGGCTCATCACTGAGCGTGAGCGTTGTCTTCCGGGGCAGCGCGTCCTGCGCTGACATCACTTCATCCTTAAAAACATTTAACACAACATTTTATTATTATTATTATTTACAAACCAAACTTTACATCTTTACCTGTTTATATTTCTGCTACAGGTGTGATGAGAGATGCGGTTTGTTGTTTTTACTCCTGTTTTTACTTGTTTTTACTCCTGAAATTTACATTGCAGGTAAACGGCTAAAGTGTTTCTCTTTTTGATTTTTCAAAAAGAGATATACAAATATTACAAAGATATTCTTTGCACAGAAAAAGTGGTAAAAAATGTCACCATTTGCATGAAAGGTTTTGATTGGTCGTAGTGGTACTGGCTCTTGTCCAATAGAAGCAGCCAGTGGGCGGAGCTCTGCAGCACCTGGTGCAGGTTCAATATCGAGCGAAACAACCTGTAAAATAAAATACATTTTAGTTCTTTCAGTTTCCGTTAATTTTTTATGACAAATATTTCGATTTTCTTTATGTTTGAGTTCAGACATTTTACTTTATTTATTGATTTGTTTTTCATTTATTTGATTGATTGATTGATTGATTGATTATTAAAGTCTTCTTTAAGTTCTGCAGTGTTCAAAAGTGTACTTTCCAACTTTATTTAAAGCACAAAAAAAGACGTCAATGAAACAGGAAGTGAATGTTAGATGCTAACGCTAAATGAATGGGCGTGATGGGAAGCTAACGCTAAATGAATGGGCGTGATGGGAAGCTAACGCTAAATGCAGGGTAGTGATGGGAAGCTAATGCTAATGGCTCACACTAAGCCGGCGGTACCTGAAACCTTTTCCGCGGCGACGCCGTCCTTCAACTGAGAGCATGGAGGGAAAAACAAACACAAGCTAACGCTAAAGAGCTCCAAGTGCTACGAATGCTAACACTGAAAATAAAAGCTCAAATTATAAACATCTGAAAAATAACCAAGAAACTATGTGGGAACAAATAATATTATATATAATAAAGATATATAATATAATAATGACGTGTAATATAATTAAAAGAAAATAAAACAATTTAGGATAAACATTTATAAATTTTGTGTTGATCTATACTATTATACTATTAATGTATGATAACACCAGCTACCTAACATGCTAGTTAACATGCCAACACCTGCTAGTTTACATAGTTAATAGCTAGTTATAATCCTAAACTAACATGCTAACACTGTCGACTTTAGATTGAATTACCAATATAATGTTAAATCTTTCATGCTCAGCTTTATACTACTAGCTTAGATGCTAACAAGCTAATACGTTTTAAACTCGCCTGTTATGCTAACGTGCTTCACGCTAACAGGCTAGGTTGCTAATAGGAAGTAGTCACCTGGTGCCGTAGTCGACCACCACGGGGTCGCGGGCGGTGCCGGTGACGGCGTCGTGGTGCTGGAACAACGCTAAGTTACGCCGCCCCGCCGTCAGGCGGCGGAAGTGTTCGCGCGCCGGGAAGTCTGCAACCAGACGGCCGTGAAACCGCCGCATTTCAGCCAACGTCAAGCTGAAGAGGATTTCTGTCGCTCTGTCGGAGAGAAAGAAAGTCTTTAAGAGTCACTGAAAACCAGGTGAGAACTTTGAGAGGGAATGAAAAGGTACGAACTGGTTGACAGGTCACAGGTGATATAGGGTACCTGGGTCATTAATTAAATAAGGTACCTGGTCACAGGTCATATAGGGTACCTGGATCATTAATTAAATAAGGTACCTGGTCACAGGTGATATAGGGTACCTGGGTCATTAATTAGAACGTACCTGGGTCTCAGGTGAGATAGGGTACCTGGGTCATTAATTAGAACGTACCTGGGTCACAGGTGAGATAAGGTACCTGGGTCATTAATTAAATAAGGTACCTGGGTCTCAGGTGAGATAGGGTACCTGGGTCATTAATTAGAACGTACCTGGGTCACAGGTGAGATAAGGTACCTGGGTCATTAATTAAATAAGGTACCTGGGTCTCAGGTGAGATAGGGTACCTGGGTCATTAATTAAATAAGGTACCTGGGTCTCAGGTGACATAGGGTACCTGGGTCATTAATTAGAACGTACCTGGGTCCCAGGTGAGAAAAGGTACCTGGGTCATTAATTAAATAAGGTACCTGGGTCTCAGGTGACATAGGGTACCTGGGTCATTAATTAGAACGTACCTGGGTCCCAGGTGAGAAAAGGTACCTGGGTCATTAATTAAATAAGGTACCTGGGTCTCAGGTGAGATAGGGTACCTGGGTCATTAATTAAATAAGGTACCTGGGTCTCAGGTGACATAGGGTACCTGGGTCATTAATTAGAACGTACCTGGGTCCCAGGTGAGAAAAGGTACCTGGGTCATTAATTAAATAAGGTACCTGGGTCTCAGGTGAGATAGGGTACCTGGGTCATTAATTAAATAAGGTACCTGGGTCTCAGGTGACATAGGGTACCTGGGTCATTAATTAGAACGTACCTGGGTCCCAGGTGAGAAAAGGTACCTGGGTCATTAATTAAATAAGGTACCTGGGTCTCAGGTGACATAGGGTACCTGGGTCATTAATTAGAACGTACCTGGGTCCCAGGTGAGAAAAGGTACCTGGGTCATTAATTAAATAAGGTACCTGGGTCTCAGGTGAGATAGGGTACCTGGGTCATTAATTAAATAAGGTACCTGGGTCTCAGGTGACATAGGGTACCTGGGTCATTAATTAGAACGTACCTGGGTCCCAGGTGAGAAAAGGTACCTGGGTCATTAATTAAATAAGGTACCTGGGTCTCAGGTGAGATAGGGTACCTGGGTCATTAATTAAATAAGGTACCTGGGTCTCAGGTGACATAGGGTACCTGGGTCATTAATTAGAACGTACCTGGGTCCCAGGTGAGAAAAGGTACCTGGGTCATTAATTAAATAAGGTACCTGGGTCTCAGGTGACATAGGGTACCTGGGTCATTAATTAGAACGTACCTGGGTCCCAGGTGAGAAAAGGTACCTGGGTCATTAATTAAATGATGTACCTGGGTCACAGGTGAGAAAGGGTACCTGAGCGTGGCCTCCAGCGTTCTGTCGAGGCGCTTGTAAAACGGCCTTGAGGTGAAGTATCCGCTCCAGTAATGGTCGTCCCGGTCGGCGTACGTGAAGAAGTCTCCTCGGAGCGTCGGCAGCGTCGTTTCCGCCGCGTTCAGACGCCGATGAAGAGCTCCGAAGTAATCTGAGAGCGTCCCGAAACGAGCCTGACAAACAAAGAAGAAACATTTAAAAGAGACAGCAGCTGTTTGTTTGTCTCTACTTCAGACCTCCCCTCAAGCCCCGCCCCCTCCGCCAGGTGCCTCACCTTGACGTGGAGCTCCGGGTGCTGGTCAAAGTAGTCGAAGAGCGCCTGGTAGTTACCGAACTGAGCGTCCCACTCGCTCGACTCCACGAACCGGAAGTCGTCGCCGAGCGGAACCAAAAGGACGGAAGAGCGGAAGAGACGCGACTTCTGGCGGTACTGATCCAGCAGGAGGAGAGCGCTGAGGGAGACGCAACGCCATCACTATGACATCACTATGACATCACCATGACATCACCACCACATCACCATCACAACCCGTCACTATGACATCACCATGTCACCATGTAATTAGAATTATTATAGTAATTATATAACAATAATCATTATTATTATTATTATTATTGCCCCTGCTTACCGCTCCCTGACGTTCTGCTCTGTGATTGGCTGAGGCGGTATCTTCCATGGGCAGGAGACCCGCCCCCCCTGCAGCCGGTGGAAATCAAACTGACAACAAACCGCCGGGTTCGGACCGCACGTGTGCGGCACGTCGTAGCTGTAGAACGGCATCATGTGACACGTGATGTCACTACGGGGGGAGGAGTCTGACACAACAGAAGTGGGCGGAGTTAGAGAAACAAAGCACAGTTTTACATAATCTCAGTCATTAGTATCAACAATATCAATAATAACAATGATAATAATAATGATAAATAATCCTAAAAGGCATTTTCTACCACAAGTCTGATATATATAAAATGTATTGTTAATAATTTGTTAATGATTTTCTGGATTTTAATTATTTATATTTTATATATTTTAGTTCAAATTACAAATACTTTAGTTTTACTATTGTTTTGTTTGAGTTGGATTTCATTATATGATCTTATTTATTATTTTATCTCATTCACCTGGTTTATTGTATTTTATTACCGTGTAAGTTGTTTATTTAACTATTATTATTATAATTATAATGTAATTAATTATATCATGTGTTTATTTCTTTGATATCTTAATTTATTCTCATAACATATAAATAACACACCCCAGCTCTGGCGCCACTGGAACTCGAGCGTCTGTTGCCGGGCGAAGTGCTTCTTCACGGAGTAGTGGACTCGTTGTATGACCATGTTGCTAAGCCCCGCCCCCTTCAGCAGGTAGGCCATGGAGGGGGAGTGGCCGAACGGATCCACCGCCCAGCCGCTGCTCGGCTTCACACCTGCAGAGAGAGACGGCGTTAAAGCGGCGTTAAAGCGGCGCGGCGGCGGACGGACACGAAGCGTCGAGGGGACACGAACCCAGGTGACGCTGGATCCACTGGTGGCCCTCCATCAGCTGGTCCAGCAGGGCGAAGTAGTGGGAGTTTGCCTCGTCGGCCATCACCCAGCCGCCCGTCACCAGCTCTAGCTGCCCCGCCCCCACCAGGCTGACCAATCACAGAGCAGCAGAGAGAAACACACAACAAAGCAATAAATACACGTGAATATTTAACTACGTGATTCAATACTTTAATAATAATAATGTTATAATAATAATAAAAATAATAATGTTATAATAATAATAAAAATAATAATAAAAATAATAATAGTAATAATAATAATAATATATACTTTAAATAATGAGAACATTATTAGTATTATACAAATAAACTAAAAACAAACCAAAAAATTCAGCAAAAGAGAAATAAATAGTATAGAGAAGAATATATATTATAATAATATCTTATAAATAACAAAAGACTTAGTTTTTACACTTTTTTTTCAATTTAAACTTCTGTTATTTATTCCAAAATGTAAAGTTCATCTTCACGTACGAAGAGAAACAGACGGAAAAGTTGAGACAAGAACAATAAAGACGAAAAAACATTTTTAATAATTAAAGACATTTCCTTTTTTTAAATATATATTTTTTTTTCTTCCGAATTTTCAGATTTGTTTGACTTTTGGTGGATTTGGATATAAAACTAAAAGTTACCGTTTGACCATCGCTCTCTTCTGCTCGTCGATGTCGTTCCACCATTTAGAGAAAAAACTGATTTCTGCCCAAATCATCTTCCTCCTGGAGAACATGTGGAGCTGTCAATCATCTCTGATGAACATGAACTATTAAATATAAACAAGAAACCAAGAACCGCTGAAACAAAGATCTTCTCCACGACAGATGAGCTGGTCGGATATTTTTACAAACTAAAGTGACTAAACCACACATGGATTCATCCGCCGCTGAAAATAGTCCCCAACGTCTTCAGAAGGAACCAGTGAGGCTCAGACAGGAAGTGGGAAGGTGTTGAGGGACGGACCGACGTGTTCACAAGTTTAGGTGGAATAAAAACAAGATGAAGATAAGATGAGGATAAGACGAAGATGAAAAGAAGATGATGATGATGAAGAAAAGGATGGAGATGAAGATTTAGTTGAAGATGAAGAAAAGGATGGAGATGAAGTTGAAGATGAAGATAAGGGTAAGATGAAGATGAGGATGAAGAAAAGGATGAGGATGAAGTTGATGATGAAGAAAAGGATGGGGATGAAGATGAGGATGAAGAAAAGGATGAAGTTGAGGATGAAGAAAGATGATGATGAAGATGAGTACCTGCTGTCTTCAGACAGTTTGATCAGCATGTTGTTGAGGATGTGTTTCGTCTGGTCCTGATAATAATTATCAAATGTCTTCAACCAGCCTGAAACACACACACACACACACACACACACACACACACACAGACACACACACACAGTTATGAAGCAGCAAAGTGAACTGCAGTCAATGAGTTGTGGCCTGTAAAGGCTCCGCCCCTTCGGCCTGTAAAGGTCCCGCCCCCTCGGCCTGTAAAGGCTCCGCCCCCCTTTGTGTTTGAAGTTTGAATCAGGCCACCTGCTGGCCAAATGATGCAGAGCGGGCCCTGTGAGTGTTCAGGAGACATGACGGTTATCTGCTATCTGTGGATGTTTTTAGCGTGTTGATATGACGTGTTATCTGCTATCTGTGGATGTTTTTAGCGTGTTGATATGACGTGTTATCTGCTATCTGTGGATGTTTTTAGCGTGTTGATATGACGGTTTATCTGCTATCTGTGGATGTTTTTAGCCCCCGGCCTGAACTGGAGTTTCTCACCGGGGTCGTTGTGCGAGTGAGGAACCAGGATCAGCTCCAGTGGCTGCTCGTCCCACTCGTCGCCGTGGTAACTGATCTCAAATCCTTGTTTCCAGGCGCCGCCGTCGGGGTTATCGAAGGGCAGCAGGTCGTAGACGTCCAGCAGCTGAGACACAAACGGCCTTTATTAAAGTTACTACACACAATACTCTGCTTACTGAGGATATAGTTCACACTTTACTCAACAACTACGGAAACCGTTTTTAATATTTCTTCACAAATATGAATGAAAAGTGACAAAAAAGCTTCTCAAACCCCAAAAAGATCAACAGTTACTGTGTTATAGCAGCTTTAATACTGACAGACTTCCTCTATGAAATGTAGTCTGGTCTTCTCTGTTTGCTCTATGTTTATTACTTTTATTTTTTGTTCAATTATTTGTATCGCTTTTATTTTTAATTGTGTTCATAACTTTTATTTTTTGTTTAATTATTTGTATCGCTTTTATTTTTAATTGTGTTCATTACTTTTATTTTTTGTTCAATTATTTGTATCGCTTTTATTTTTAATTGTGTTCATAACTTTTATTTTTTGTTTAATTATTTGTATCGCTTTTATTTTTAATTATGTTTATTACTTCTTTTTTTTTATTATTGTTTATTGCATTAAAACAAAGCAAATTCAGTTTATATAAAAACCTTAAATACACAAAAAAATACTTAAAATAACTTCAGAACCAAAGTACTTTCTGGAAAAACAGCTGTTAGCATATATGCTAAGCTAACCTGCACGCCATCGGCTCCGTCCTTCATCTCTTCGGCCAATCGGCAGCCAGGTGGAGCGTCAGCTTTGCTGTGGGCGGAGCCTGAGCTCACATTGGGCGCACCTCCTTTTACCCATGATGCTTGGCGGGGAAACAGTGAGTCGCGCAGCGTAGCGACCAGGCGGTTGTTGTCGCTAAGGAGACGCTCCAACTTGTCCATCTGCTGCTGGAGGCGGGACAACTCCTACCGACAGGTGACATCCATAGTTTCGTACATTATTGATTATTAATGATGAACTCATCGTAGGATTTATGGACATTAACTCGATAATATTTACGATCAATTCATCGTACGAGCTCATAATAAAAGACTAGAATCGTCCGTCCACTCACACTGTCCACCGGCCCGGCAGGTGTCTGTGGGTGTTGAGGCTCCGCCCCCTGCGTCAGCTTCAGCATGCGGTACAGTGACATCATGGCCACGCAGAAGGCCCCGCCCGCCAACAGGACCAGCAGCCGATTCCTCTTCATCGCTGAGAAACCAGTAGAAAGGAAACACAGGAATACAGGTGCATTGTGGGAAATGTAGGATCCAGAGCTGAGAGCCAGGCAGCACAAGGGGTTACATTCCTGCTGGTTTCCAGCAGCTTGAGAAGAAATCCAACTGGTTTCCAGCGCTTAACCCTTAATTATTTTTAGTTTCTACAATAAAGCTGTTTGTTTGTCAACATTAAAAACTATCACCATCTGCCCAAATGTCCCGTCACATTTTATTCATTAATAGTACAAATAAGTTAGCATATTTACATTATTACACTATTATAATTAAATGATATGTTTCTTTTTCGTGTCAGAGTTCATGTTCTCAGTTTTTATTAGTTTAAATTTTATTATTAGATTCTCAGTTGTATATTTATCACTTTTTGTAACGACAACATGTTGAAGGATGAAGAGTTTCTTTGATAAAATCATTCTTCTCTCTTTAAAAAGCTTTTTTGGGTCAGCTGGAAAAACGTTGTCACACAGATGAAAACAGGATGTTCTTCTTTTTAGAGAGACGTGTTCCTCACGGGACAGAGACGCGAAAAACACATGAAGATCTGACAGAATATTTATTATTTACTGATAATACTTGTACTTCTTTATTTGAATGCAGGACTTTTACTTTGAAGTATTTAAAGTACTTTAACAGTGTGTTTTAGTACTATTACTGCTCTATCAATAGCTTTGTCTTCCTGTTTAACACTTTAACAGATACAAATATGAATAATAATTCACATCATTTTAAACAACTCTGAAACACTTGTGTCAAAGGCACTATTAAAATATACATTTTAATGTATGCGTAATAACACTGGTGTTTAATGATAGTAAATAAATACAAAATATTTAGTATAATTACACCTGCTAGTAGAAGTTGAAACCGCTTCTGTAAGACAAACGGCTGTGAAGATACAATTAATAACACTTTAAATATTTTAAATTCGCACCTTTCTCCCTGCACTTCCGCGTTGGAGGGCTGCAGGTCTCGCGCCTCGTGTCTCGTGCGCTTCTTCTCCCGCTCGCTGACGCAGCTTCCGAACTTCAGTTTCCCGCGAGAAACATATAACATATCGTATAAACTCTTTTAATTTTTAATGAGTGAAATAAGTCAGTCGGTGCCTCAGCAGCACGAGCTCAGGGTGCTCCTGCGCCTGCGCACCGCTGTTTGTTTTGCTTCCGGTCCGCCTCAGCTGACTCAGCGCTGCGGACTTCCTGTCAGGATATGACGTCAGAAGTCTTCAGGGCCATTACTAAAGTAATAGTACATTTGTGAAAATACTTTTTTCAAAAAGTTAAGTAACAGTATAAGCAACGTGTACTTAAAGAACAGAGAGTGGATCATAATAATAGTAATACCAACAACACTAACAATATAATAACAACGATAACACGTATTATCAGTAAAAAGACAGCAAGAGGGATATTTAACAGTTAGCTAGTTTCTAATATCACTATCATTGAATAGATAAACCAAAAGAAATATAAAATTATAAATAAAACACAAACAGACGCGGAGAAGACAAATCAACAACTTTTTAATAAAACACAACGTGTGTGCGTGTGTGTGTGTGTGTGTGTGTGTGTGTGTGTGTGTGTGTGTGTGTGTATCACAGCAGGGCACTCTTGGCATACGACAGCAGACACAGCGATTGGTCAAATGATGCACGTAGCCCCGCCCACCCCGCCTCCAGCCGGGAGGAGAGGCGCAGCAACGCCGCCATGGCAACAGGGTCCTGAGACAACGAGCGGAGATGCAGCTGAAAAATAAATAAAAATAAAAAATTATCACCACAATAAAAAGACTGAAAACAACAACAAACATTTAAAATGGCTGCTGCGTTCTGATTGGCTGACCTTCAAGAAAAGCGCCAGGTAGCCTTGAGCCAGGTCAAAGTCCCGCCCACTTGACAACATGCTGTCAATCATGTGAATGAAGGCGAGCAGGAGGCTGCTGGCTCCGCCCCCCTCTGATGACAGACAGGTGAGCTCGATGGACAGCGCCGCCGGCCCACAATCCTTCAGGAGACGCACCGGGCGATCAACTGCACGGAGAGAGCGAGAGAGTTATTAATTATTAAGTTATAAAAAATGTATGATTTAAAATGATTTCATACAAATTCAATATTATCCAGAAACAAGATGTGAAACTGAACGTTATTGTTTAATAAACAGACTCACATGATCCAGACTCCAGAGCTGATTCCAGATCAGAACTGAACTCTGACCTCTGAGACATTAGACCCCAACTCAGCAGCTTCGACTGCAACAACAACAACAACAATTATTAGTGTTTAGTGACTCTGTTGGAAAGAAGAAAACACAGAAGAAGAATTTACAGCTTTACCTGCGTTTCCTGTTCGGTTGTCGTGGGCAACGTGAATCGAGGCGTGAGACCAGGAAGTGTTGGCAGGAAGAACGGAGCGGCCGCCGGAGCAGGGGGCGGAGCTACAGGTTTATTCCTCCTCTACAGAGAGAGAGAGACACACACACACACACACACACACACACACACACACAC